>MU260423.1:27500-210785 GCA_020310875.1 Ceratopteris richardii
ATGCATATGAGTGTATGTATGCATATGAGTGTATGTGTGTGTGTCTATGTGTGTGTGTGTCTATGTGTGTGTATGTATGTGTAAGTATTTGTATGTGTATGTGTATATATATATATGTGTGTGTCTATGTGTGTGCATGTATGTGTAAGTATCTATATGTGTATGTGTGTGTCTATGTGTGTATGTATGTGTAAGTATCTATATGTGTATGTGTATGTGTGTATATGTATGTATCCATATAAGTGGATGTATGCATGTGAGTGTATATGTGTGTCTATGTGTGTATGTATGTGTAAGTACCTTTATGTGTATGTGTTTGTGTATATGTGTATGTGTGTGTATGCATATGTGTGTGTATGTATATATACATATGCATGTGTGTATGTATGTATGTATACATATGCATGTGTGTGTACGAATGCATGTGAGTACGTATGCACATGTGTGTATGTATGTACATGTGTGTATGTATATACATGTGTTTATGTATGCACATGTGTGTATGCATATGTGTGTGTATGTGCATGTGTGTGTATGTGCATGTGTGTGTATGTGCATGTGTGTGTATACATGTGTCTATGTATGTATGCATATGTGTGTATGTATGCATATGTGTGTATGTATGCATATGTGTGTATGTATGCATATGTGTGTATGTATGCATATGAGTGTATGTGTGTGTGTGTGTGTCTATGTGTGTGTATGTATATGTGGAAGTATCTATATGTATATGTGTATGTGTATATGTGTATGTGTATATGTGTATATGTGTATATGTGTATATGTGTATATGTGTATATGTGTATATGTGTATATGTGTATATGTGCAAGTATCTATATGTGTACATGTGTGTATGTGTGTGTATGCATATGTGTGAATTTGTAAATGTATGTGTGTGCAAATCATATATGTGTGCATTTGTGTATGTATGTATATGTGTGTATGTATGTGTGTGTATGTATGTGTGTGTATATGTGTATATGTGTGTATGTGTGTGTATTCATATGTGTGTATGTATGTGCATGTGTGTGTATGCATGTGTCTACATATGTATGCATACGATTTTGTGTGTATATGTATGTGTGTGTATATGTATATATGTGTGCATGTGTGTATACATATGTGTGTATGTATGTGCATGTGTGTATGCATGTGTGTGCATGCATATGTGTGTATGTATGTGCACGTACCTTTGCTCGTTTGGTCATTCCTTTGCTCGTTCACTCTCATTCACTCTTGTTCGCTCTTGTTCACTCATTCGGTTGCTTGTTCATTCGTTCGCTCTCACTCTCTCACTTGATCCCGGCACAAATGTGTCGAGAGAGAACAATTTTTTTTTTCAAATTTGTGGAGCATCCCATAACGCATCCAGTTTGCAATCATCGCTAAAAGTGTCGCTAAGCGTCGATGTTCACAGCGATGACAAAATGTGTGTGTCGCTTATGTGACATTGTTTATCGCTTATTGAGCACTCAATTTATTTATTTTTTATTTCTCTTTTGCAATGTCACGTATGCAACGCTACCTCATGGGATCATCGCATAAGCGATTGTCCTCGCTTTTTTTTTCAATTGGGGGCATCACTATGCCCCCTTTATTCTTGTAGTGAGGGGGGAGAAGACAAACATATTGTATTAGGAGTTGATATGGTAGCTGAGGAAGAAGATCTCTTAACCAAGTTATTCAAGGAATTCGAAGAAGTATTTTCCTACAATTACAAATATCTCAAAGGGATAGATCCTAATATTTGTGTGCATATAATACCTATAGCAGCAAATGCTAAACCCAATAAACAAAGGCATTATACATACAATAATAAATACTCTATAAAGATTAAAGAAGAGATAGATAAATTTTTGGTTTTTTATTTTATTTATAAAATTTAATACACTCAATGGATATCCCAAAGTCTAAGGTTGTTCCAATTTTTAAATCCTTTCATGTAGAAAATAGAGCAATGTCTTTTAATAAGATTAGCCCAAATATATTGGGAGTTGATAGATCTGAGAACCCATTTGGCAACCAACTGCTTAGACATTTTGATCAGAGAAAGAATCCAAATCCCTCCCTCTTCCTTATACATACATCAAACATTCCAGGCCACTCTAGGGGTATTGGGACTGGAAGGGGAACCACCCCAAATAAATCTATAGGAAAGGGCAATCTCTTGATTGATGTACTTTTTAGAAGGAGACCAGCAAGAAAGAAAATATATGATAGCAGACATAATATAATGGTTGAGAACAAAAACCCTATGGGAAAGGTTACTTTGGAATGTCATCCACTTGAAAAATCTTTATCTGAACTTGTTCATAACCTGGTTCCGTCTGCTTAAAAGTGACTTTAAAACCTATCAAAATCCCCAAGAGTCTAAAATTATCCCCATCCTTAATGGTCTCACAACCAAGGTTGGACACACAACTAGGACATAATTATTAGAGGACTTAAAAGAGGTTTTATGATGATTGATTTTGGAGCCACTCGCTAAGCAAAAAAGGCCAAGACAATTGATGAAGTTCTCAACACTACTATCATCAACCTTAGTCAACATATTAGTGTCATCAACAAAGAACTAGAGAGTAAGCTGGCCATGGGAATTGGGAATCTCAATCGCTTTTGTAGTTCCTTGGTTAATACAATCTTGTATGAGCCATCCTAGAGCATCATTGGAGATGACAAAGAGGAGGGGGGCAAGGGGGCATCCCTGCCTTATGGATCTCTGAAATCTAAGAGGTTTAGACATGTGTCCATTTATGGTGATCCTAGAATAGGCATTTCCAAACACCACACTAGCAAATTTAATAAATTTCTTACCAATGCCCATATCATGCAATGACTGGAAAATAAAGTTCCAATCCACTATGTTGTATGCCTTGCCAAAGTCCACTTTGAAGAAGAAGAAAGCCTCATTGGTCTCACTGGCATGATCTGTACCTTCCCACATAGAGATAATAACATCAAGAATGTATCTCCCTCTCATAAGACCTTTCTACTCAAGAAGGATACATTGATCCATGAGTGTGGAAGCATTTGTAGTTCGTGTATAATATATTTATAATCTTGTGACATGGGCTCAACATGGGACATTCCATTGATTGGGAGTGTGAAGTAGCTATCAGTGCATCACTTCTTATTAAGTCATCAAGGTGAGTGGCTTGCATGTAGAAGCACATCTCATAGGGGAGGAGGTTTATAGAAGTTTGTACCTACGATTGTGTTGCAATTCTAATATTCATGTTGGGGACGCCTTGCCGGGATCCTAGCGCTTTGAAGAGGTTAAATGGACATGATTGTTACGAGTCTGTATTTGCCACACTGAACATGAAGTTTGCGAAGCAAGGAATATTTGACATATGCCATAGTGCACCATGACCCTCTACCCTTTTCGCTGACAAGAACATACACACAGATACACATGCATACATAGTTGAATGCATGTGTGTAGAGGGAGAAGGAGAGAGAGAGATAATATATCAACTCTTTGTATCATGCACACAAATACAACGCTCTTTCTTAATATTTCTTTACAAATCGTTCTTTATTTAATATTAATCATAAACGGAAACGAATAGACTTCCACACAGCTCTTTTATCCATGATTCGCTAGAAAATTTTGTTAAATTAAGAATACATTGTAGATCCAACCGTGTAAGTTCATTGGCTCAGTCAGGATGGCCGAGAGGTCTAAGGCGCCAGACTCAAGTTCTGGTTCTCGTGAGAGAGCGTGGGTTCAAATCCCACTCCTGACAAAACAACTATACCACAGTCCACTGTGGATTCCTTCATACTTCTTCGAACGTAATACCGAAAGTTTTTGTGGCTGCTGTCGACGACAGACTATGACCTCTCAGCGCCCTTTTCACGTTTTCATCCATAAAACAGAGCTCAAGAGAAATGTATTAATATAAATAGCTTTCTGCAAGGCATTCTAACTTAACAAGTTGAATGGCGTTACAATTTGATCTTTTATGCTTTGTGTTTTTTCCTTTTTATCGGTAATATCGCAGGTTTTTCCTTTTTTTTTGGCGATAATATCATCATAAGCAATGTATTCCAATGCTTTTGCGACATACTAGACTAGTGAAAAGAAAGAGTTAAGTTTCCGCAAATACATCTACTGAAAATCGCCCTATCTGTTGTAGCGATGATGTAGTCATCAAGTTAATACACGAAGATTGTGACACGGGATAAAGACACGATGATGATGTAGTCATCAAGTTAATACACGAAGAAGTTAAAGAACATCTTGCAAACATTAAGACTCACAACCTACAAGCTCAAAAGTTCAGTAAAAATGCATATAAGAGAAAACAATGCACTTCCAAAAATGACGGAAAAGAGAATTGGGAGGTGAGTTCATATGGGTCCACTTGATTCAAGGCCTTTGTATGATCTTCCCAAACCTTCTATGCTAATGTCTTTTCTTACTGATATCCATCAACCAACTTTCTATGCTATAATGTCTTTTCTTGCTGATATCCATCAACCAACTTTCTATGCTATAATGTCTTTTCTTGCTAAGAGCCATCAACTATATGATATCATCAACCAACTTTCTATGCTATAATGTATTTTCTTGCTAAGAGCCATCAACTATCTCGTGGCCCATCAAACCTCATAAAGAACCTAAGATGCACATTAAGCTAACTGAAAAAGGAAGTCCTGATAAGTCATATTGATGACTTTGTCATCACCATGGTTTGAATCATTACACCACCACTTCAGCAAAAGAAATGTATTTTTTGTAATACGTTAACAAATTCTGTATCATGTGAGTAACAAATTCTGCATCATGTGAGCGAGATTTCATATATTGCCTTGAGATTTCTTATGGCTTCCTAATTCTGTTCCAAGTAGGTTATATGGCTTACACTTGAACAGTATCCCTTAATTTTTTTTTTTCTATGCAAGTTTCGTAGTTCACGGAATAACTTCACATTTATTAACTCTTCAGACTTAATTACTCATACATCCTTAACATCAAATACAAGAGGCATTTTAGTCAAGGAAGTACTTCGTACAGCTTTTCCTCCCTCTAAATAATCGCTGCGGAGTTCAACATCACATTAAGGTACAGATGAACCTACAGTCATGCTTCAACAACATGAAGATATTCAAACGGCCAAGAAGCTGTATGCAACAATAAAGGAGAGCAAACGGCTATTTGAAGGGCCATTTTGCCTAAGCTCAAGACAACACTAAATCAACCGTCTCCAAACATTTCAACAAATACCATCTACTGTCTTCATATAATCTATGCTAAAGTTCTCTGATATATAAGCCAGGATGAATAAAAGCAAACCCAATATTCACTCCACGAAAAATTGCAACTATAAGTCCGTGGTAGTCAAGCAGAAGAGTATACAGCCATCAGAGAGTTAGCTAGAGTTCTCCTTAAAATGGGTTTTTTGGATATTTTATGGGTATTTGACATATTATCTTGTAATATAATCACTTGCGACAACCATAATTTAGCCTCTAAATCAATAACGCGGAATGGTCACAACATTCCTTTCCTCAGAAGGAAAAAAGCAAATAGATTATCTGCACTATAGAGGTCTTTCGATGTGGAAAGAACAGAACAAAAATATAAAAACGTTAACAATTTTAATTAGAAAAATTCATCCAGACTTCGAGAGTTCTGAGGCCCTAATTCACAAACAAATGTGGAAGAAACGTACATCAGATTGTTTTGTGAAATAGTTAGCTTCAATGAGAAGATGAGAGAACGGTGCTACCAGACTCTGAAGCTTGGGAATCCGGGCCTTCATCACACCATGCTAATAATCCATTAAAAAAATTCCTGGTCAGGCAAAAGTATCACGTAGGTCTCACAGAGTAAGGAGACAAATTATCACCATGTTCTACGCCAATCAAACCTTGCACTCAGTGGTCCAGTTCGCAAAGGGTGGAAGGAACTTTGAAGTACATAAGCCATCTGACCCGCTAAGTGGGCAAACTATCCCAAAACACCCCCCCCCCCCCCCACACACACACAAGAAATAAAAAGACGTTCCACCTTTTAGTGCTCCGCTTCTCCATCACACAAAGGATAAAAAGAGCTATTTATGCATTAAACATCACTTCAGTTCACCCACCTGTGTTAATGAGAAGAGGGTCAAAAGGAGGAGGGGAGCAAGTTTTCAGGTGTGAATGAGCATTTACACAACTGAGTTCTGCATAATAGATGTTAAGCCAGCCTTACACTGCCAATCACATTAGTAAACGATCTGATGACCTGCAGGTCCTCTATGGCACATAACAGGCATGCAAGGCCCCAAACCAACCATGGAACATTTGAACAAATAAACAAGAGATTAATTTCGTTTACTTGGTTCAACCCTTTTTGCCTACAGGCTTTATGAAGTGATTACATCAGACAACAGAACAGACATTAAGTCCTCAGTGACTGGCCTGAAAGAGCTCTCTGTTGATCCTCTATTAATCATTACTGTGCAAATGGGCTCACATCTGCATACGTTGCTGTCTTGACCAGCTATTAGCGTGCAACCTGTTGTTGCCAGACAAGAAATTGGGAAGCTGTGAAATCTGTCTACATAAGATATCATGTTATTAATCAGTAACTTCATGAGCCATCAGGAAATTATCTATTGTTGCTCTCATTTTCACTGAACCAGATATTCAATGTCAGGGCTGCATGGTCATACATGAGAGGATGACAAAATAATCATTAAATCACCAGTGGATGGACAAAATCTCGACAAATCGAACCCTCCATTGGTGAGTTGAAATGAAGTATTGAATACGACTGGCGATCTTCATATACAAACATCCAGATGCCTAAGCCACAGAGAGAACTGTGTGATTGTATACTCAAAATTCCTGCCATCTTTGTCTGAATCCTTAAGGATTTCTGCCTTGTAAATGTAGCTGGCTCAGTCTGTCATCTAGAAGTGCTGTCATTTTAAAGCCTTCATTGATTTTGGAAGGCTTCCTCCACTGAGCACGCTCTTTTCTTCCTTGTGGAATAGAAGTCCCAATAATGGTGGAACTCCTGCTTTGCACTGCTTTTTGATAAGCAGGTATAGCTGACCAATCTTGGTGCTGTTCAATTGGAGTGTTTGTATCATGCTTGTAGACTGATGGGGAGAACTCAGCAACTGAAGCCACTGCATTCTTGCCTTCTTCTGTTTGTTTTGTAACCACAAGTAACTTATGCTCAAGATGTTTTTTTCCTGTGCCATTGTTGCCTTGATCTCGATACATCATCCTACCTCTCATTCCTTTCTTGTACATTCTGCTGCTTGAGCCTGGAGAGGAACTTCCTATGCTCCCTATCTCACTTCCACTTCCTCTCTCAATGATACCCCCTCTTGCTACCTTGACGTTACTAAAATGTTCTGTTTCCCATTCAACTTTTTGATGCTGACTGATCTCATATCCATTCTGTCTTACATTTCTCCATGTTTTTTCTGCATCATAACCCTCATCTTCATTATATTCATCCAGGTTTCTCTCACTGCCATCAAAGGTAGCAAAAGCAGTTTGCCGACCTATGAAACCAATGGGATGCTCATTGATCCGGTCCCACCTGGAAAGTGATTCTGAATTCTGCTCAGATTTAATGTACATATCATTATAAACATCCAATTTAGAAACGATATTGCCAGAATCATCCCTGCTAAGATTATCGGAGGCCAAGAATTCACCAGATTCCTCTCTAGTATATTGGATGGGCCATTTTGTCTGACCATTTGATTGTACATTTGAGTACTCAGGATGGCCTCTAGTGTTATCTCCAGCAAGTCGCAGTGAGTTGAAATCATCAGATGATAATGCATCATCTTGAGATTGTGGGGCCTGGTGATTACCATTTTCTAAAAACAATGTGGACCATGAGGTCTCTTCTTTCAACTTCTCTGCAGCTTCTTTCAGAACCTCTCCTTGAGTGTCCTCATAATAAAGGTGCTCCATTTGGGCTTGACGTGATCTCAAATAAAGTTCTAACTCTAGCTTCAAGTTATCCAATGCTAAACACCGTTCTTCCAGCTCATACTTGGCCTCTAAAAGCTTCATTTGCACCCTCTCCTCCCTCCAAGCTTCTGTTATTTGAAGGGTCTTGCGTTCTTCATCCATCTCCTCTCTTTCTCTTGCATGCTCTCTCTTCAGGTCTTCAACTTCAGCTTTATCCTCCCCAATCTCCCTTGCAAGCTCATCACACACGTCTTCCATCAATTGTCTGGCTTTTCTCTCCTTATCCAGCTCCCTTTCAGCTTTTACAACTGCTTTATTTACCTCTGCAAGATTCCTGGAAAGTTTCTTGTTCTCTAATTCTAATCGTTTTCTTAATCTCCGCTCCTTGTCCAACTCCTCCTCAATTGAAAAGACAGCTGCCTGGATTTTTTCTTGTTCCCTGGTTCTAAGCAGTGTTCTTTCATCTGAAAAACGCTTGAGTAGACAATCCACTTCCTTACGTGCAGAAGTCTGAAAGCGTTCTAGCTCCTGTACTCTGTCGAGTGCCCGCTTAAGCTCCTCACTTAAAGCTGAAACAACAGGAGAGCTCTCCATCTGCTTCTCCTCAATATAACCACGGGTTCTATTCAAAGTTTTCAAATACTCACGAGGTGATGTAATTATCTCTGAATCAGCTGTATTATAAATATCTGCAGGAGACAACTGTTCGACATCATCTTCCTGCATTGAAGCAAACAATATTAAACACATTACAGATGCTGCTCAAGTTCATATGAAGAAACAATCATTTTTCATGGATCATGTGCCCACTTGTGGTATTAATGTCTATAAGGGATCTCGGTACTGATTCTTAGATAGCCTCCACTGTTTCCAAGGATCAGGAACTCCTACTATTAAAATCCTCTGATTTGTCAGAGCTACAGCATATCGCCATTGTCGCACCCAAAAAGAAAAACAAAAAGGTCTGACCTAAAGGCCTGAAATGCCATGCAAACATTCTATAAGCACAAATACACAAGCATGTATTTGATATACTGAGATGCATACCCTCAACCCACTAATGAGTGGCCCTTCCAGAATTTCAGAATGTCTATGCTCTATGCCATATGCATTGGCAGCACAAGTGAATTTATGCCAGCAAAGTCTGCCCTTCCAGAATTTCAGAATCCCTATGCTTTATGCCACATGCATTGGCAAGTAAATTGATGCCAGCAAAGAGGTTTCCTAAGCTCCTTAAGCCTTCCAAGATCTAGATGAGAAATGGCTTTAAATCTACAATTTGGCACTCTTGACTACATTTCTGTTTATCTGAAGCAGTTGAGAGTTAATTCAGTATCATATATCTTCATTATATGGAATGAATAATCTTGATAGATTCATTCGCAGGCTGAATCTATGCCAAATTTCTGAGTTTTCCATTACAAAACAACTCATTCCATGAATTCACATGATCCAAAACTCATTCAGGAGTACTTACCACAGCGATCGGAGACCGATAACTGGAGCTTGCTGATCTAGTACCATGCTTTCTTGAGTGCAGAGCATCGCTTCCAGCTTTTGGGTGCATCAGAGTGACTGCTTTGACAGAGGGACTGATTGATCTTCCTTCTCTGTCTGATTGCACAGCCCTTGTAGAGAATTTCGACGCCTGTAATAATGCAGGTCAGCCTTGAAGGAGAAAACTAAAATTTGATGCTTGCTAAGCAATGAAGTAGGTTTGTAGAATCATGAGAAATATGATTACTCACAAAAATTCAGAGCATCAACACTGTCGTTCTCAGTGAGGATCATTAGCCTCAAATTTGTATGGGACAACAGATCGGTATTCATATGCAATAAAGCACAGTTATAGGAGGAATCTTGCAGCATCTTGCATCTTGTATGGTACTCGGAGAAGACTTCAAGTCTATTGCGCAGGTTGCTTACACATAACCATATAGCTATCTACGTAATTTAAGTTTGTAGTTTATGCAAGTGGTTAAGAGGCAAGCCATCGGATTCCACCCTTGAATCCGAGACCATGCAAGGAAAACACCTTCAGAATGAAAACATATGATTCTCGAGAGTCGAAAGTCAAATAATACGTCAATGGGAAAGCTTGCAAAGCTCAAAAAGGAAAGTGGATGAATCGGGTAGCTCTAGCTCTGACTTTTTTAGCGATCTGTTGTGTTGATGTTCAAACCCATTGCATCGAAGGAATATGTGCATGCGAATTTGGAACTAATCATGGATGCCAAGGCTCAGAAAACAGAAGACGTTGAATTGCGGAAGACGCCATGTAGAGTTACAATCCGCCGAGGATAGAAATGACAGAGTGGGTTCAGCTGCCGATCCGCTTGAGTGGGAGAGACGTGGGGAGAGTCTAGAGAACATTGTGCGCTTTTCAACATTGACTTAAAAGGTGTTGACCAGGATCGATACAAAAGCGTAACCCATAGGGGCAATTACAATTCTCGCATCGATAAAATTTGAAGGTCTTCTCTCTAGCATTGGTATCTATCCGTAGACATCCAGAAGATAGCCCAGTGCCCCCATAAAAATGATTTGCCAAGTATAAGTATTCCATATAATTCTCGTACAGCTACAGAATGTAAGCCCAGCGTGCTTCTTATGCATGAGAGAGAGCAGCAATGCAAAGGACCCAACTTCAGCGAATGAGAAAGGCAATGGAAGGAATTCCCAAAAAAAAACTGAAGGGGCTGAACGATGTTGGGCGCACGAAAAGTAAAAGTCAGGTCCAGCCATTAAAGCATCAAGATTAGAAAATGCCCAAACACCGAGAGAGAATGGCTTGGGGCCGAATTATGCACAGAACATGAACACGCCGTTACATATCATTAGAGTCTATCAAGTTTTTTTGTTATGAATGAACAGAATTTTTCAGCGTGTGCTTTTTTCTTCAAGAAAATTTATCATCTTACATCGTAACATGTTTTAACAGGCGAAAGCCATATGATCCTAGATTTAAACATGTAAGGCATTCATTATAGTTCAACATGTAAGGGCAGTCCAAGCGACTTCGGGGGTTTGAACCCCCATCTCCCACCCCGAAGGCAGCTGGTTAAGCCAATGAGACAGTTATTGTTTATATCGCCCACGAATCAGCTGTTGATAGAACTAAGGTCGTGTGATCTTGCTTGGATGCCACCAGGATAGAGTTGAACTCTTGCCCCACCCAAGGAAGGGAAAGACGCAACCAACTAATGCATAGTTACCCAACCCAAGGATAGAGTTGGATGCCACCAGGATAGAGTTGAACTCTTGCCCCACCCAAGGGAAGGGAAAGACGCAACCAACTAATGCAAGGACCCATAGTTACCCAACAGGTTTGATAGGACTTCTCCAGCTCTGGCACATTGCTGGATGGGTTCTAGGCTCTAGCTGTCCTTCAGTTACATACACAGTGCAAAAGGAAACATAACGGACCCACAAAGAAGAGCGTCCAAACCAACAGAGAAACATAGAAAAGCATTAAGGCAAAAAAATGACGAGAACAAAAAAAGCACAACCAAAATCAAGAAAGAGATTAAAAGTAGAAAAAAAAAAGAAAAGAACAAAGAAAAAGGAAGAATTCACAAACAACTGGAAATACACTCAGAAAAACACCTTGATACACTCAGAAAAACACCTTGATCTATGTGTGCAGGCATGTTGAGCAGGCATGCTTACCATCGCATCGTTCATAGAATGGTGAGTTTCATTAGCAAAGTAGAGTACATATTCATCATTTATGCATAGTGAACAGAAGTTGCCTCTGAAAATGTGAAAGTGAGGCCGAGAGTAGACCAAAATCTAAGCACTTTTACATGAACTGCTCTCATACATCTTAATGCCTCTAAGAGTGAACAGAAGTTGCCTCTAATACATCTTAATGCCGAGTTTGTGGGCTATTTCAGTGAGGGCTTTGAGTCCGCGATCTGTTTCACATATTCTTTTGTAATAGATAAACCATCAAGCTTTTATAGATCGAGTGCGAACTAACAGTACAGAGCTCTACCCACCCTAAAACTTACACTCGCAACAAGGCTACTTTGTTGCCAACACGTTACTTTACTATAGAAGGACAAAGCAGCCTTGAATGCCCAAGAAGTGTTCACTATTCGCAAAAACTTTCGCCATCTCTGCACTGTAGGTGGATTGGTTGACCTATCATCTCTAGAGACGGAGGTTTTGGGTTCGACTCACGGTTTCGACCCCTGGACATATATTGTTTCCCCTTCTAACTCAGTTGTTTCCCCTTTTAACTCAGTTGTTTCCCCTTCGAACCACTAAAAACAGATGCCTCCGGATAGTCTTTTCTCAATATTGCATTTGGTAGTCTTAACCCCTCCTTTGTGGATAGGAGAAGTCCCATGAATATTATGCCCTTCTCCTGTACAGTTATTCTTTCAATCTAACTCATACAAGCAAGACAAATTAAGCTTCAGCCGAATTTCCTCTTGAAAAAAGAAAGTTCGAACGGTGCTGTTTAGGATATAGGTCGAAGGGTACTATGCTGATTCTACTCACTTGTAAGAGTTGTATCTTTCAAATAATGCAAGGCTTAAGCCTAAGGAGAGTTGGCCGGACCAACGTCTTTAGAAAATTTAACGGAAAAAAAACAAAAGACAAGTTCAAACCCTGTTTCAAAAGATAATAGGCAATGTACTAGAACGACTGTATCAAGGCTATGATTAAAACACATCCAAACGAAAATAAACAGAAAACGCGCGAAGCTTCATCCATCACTGGCTCAGGAACTCAGTTATGATTCATTTCGAAGGCAACCAGTTGATAACAACACGAAGAATGTATGATGTATGTGTATGCGCGAGGCAGGTCTCTCTCTCTCTCTCTCTCTGACCGTGGATGTAAATTTCCTTCAAAACGTAGTATTAGATCTTACACGATATCTGCCCTGAAGTGGCGGAGGGTGTGCATAAGAGTTTGATGTAATGAATGCCCGAAACAGAAGATAGAACTTCACGTTTTACCTTATAGTGCTTGGAGGAGGAAGGAGAGTCTGAGGCAATCGAGGGAGGACGAGGTTGCAGGTGGCTCCGAGGACTCGACAGCGATTCCATCCTTTCACAAGAAGGAGAGAATGCTCTGGATTTGATATCCAAGAGGGTACCGTACTCTGCCTCGGAAACTCTATTCGTCATCGTTCCGTCAGCTCTTTTTCTTCCTCCCACAGAACCTCTGCGATCGAGAGGCGCTTGGGTTCGTGGAATCTTACCGTATCTCAGATGTTCATCTAACTTCGACTCCACTCCCTGCATCTCTTTAAATCTAAAATAAGTTCTCTCTTCATCATCAGGGTATCCAAGCACGTTCGAAGGTGGCTGCTTCATGGATCGGTTCGCGTCTTTATACTCCGCGGGCGCTGTTGCAGGATGCTTCATGTTGGAAGTTGGGACTTTCTTGGCCATCGACAATGGAACTTTCCGTCCTGAAGATGATGCAGACTCAAAAGCTCCAATCTTAAGACATGGATTCCTCACATAATTCGCCTTTTCTCCTGATAGCTTCTTTATGATTGAAGGAGCTGAGTATGGTTGCGGAGAGGCAGAAGAATTCAATTCTGTACTTTCAAGCCTCATTTCCTGCACTAAACCATCTTCTTCTTTATCCTCCCCTTCGCTCCACAAGCCAACTCCATAATGGTTGTCGACTACAACACCTGCACTGGCGCTGCCACCATAGAAGGGGTTCTTGTACAGTTTCCAATTCCTCAATGGAGACGAATCGCCGTCGGTCCTTGATGTTTCCGATAGTTCTTTCATGAGTAAATGCAAGTACTGATCCGTTCTGTGCTCATGCCATGAAATTTGCCGATTTTCCCTGTACTCCTCAAGCCTTTCTACCCAAGATTTGTCAAAATCGAAACTGGTTTTTCCTTGACCAGAAGCTACATTAAGTGGCTGTAGTTGAGCCCGTCCAAGCGCTCATATCCTCAGTGCCGCTACGCCTTCTTGCTGTACAAGGCTTCCAGTCCCGAACTCGCGTTCAGTGCTGCTTCGCTAGATTCTGCATATTGACAGAATTTGTCAAGAATCAGTTCGAGCTTCACCGTCAGGAGTGAAAGGACATGAAGCAAGAACGGTCTCGTACGCCCGCGTAAGCATCATTGGACATGATCGCTTGTGCGTCTGGGTATGCATCGTCGGACATGATGGCTTGCCTGACTACACGCAGGTTTCCATTGGCACGCAAAACGCTTTGCGCAGTCAAGAATGCTCTTGATTTCCACGCGTTTTGAGCACAAGATCTTTCTCTCTATCTCTCTCTCTTTCTGACACAGACAGAAACGCCCACGTCCCCTCCAGCTAGCTCAAACTTCCATCGCTGTCTTCTCCTTCATCCTAAAAAGTGTAATTGGAAAGTGCACCCGTTCTGCTCATGACACGAGAACCTGTGATGAAAAGCAGTCCCAAGAACCATATGGACGACATGGTAGCTCTGTTGGGCTCCGAGAGTCCAGTGTAACCAGTCTGCCACTACACCCATCTATCGAATCGAAGAGTTCCCCTTCTTCTTCTTTTATAAGCCAAGGCTGCATACAAACATCCAAGAGACTTCTAAGTTCTCATTAGTGATTATACAAACCACACTACATGTAACCAAAAATACAAAAGGTATGAGAAACTTCACCAGGCATGAGCAAAAATGTGGTAGTGTATTGGAAAGAGTTTTTTAGATAGTCACTCTAGTGATAGTCGATTGGAAGGAGTTGTTTATGTAGCCACTCTTGTGATAGTGTATTGGAAAGATTGTTGAAAGTCACTCTTGTGGTGATGTATTGGAAAGATTTGCTTGTACCACTCTTGAGTACAATTGTTGTGTACGGAGGGTTGGAATTGAATAGTGAAAACCTTTCAACCTCTTTCTTGTTGACTAAAAAAAAGTGACATGCATGTGGCTTTTCAAAGAAGGGCATCACTAGTACAGTCATGACTCTAGTTGATGCGAGTGAAAATGTACTAGACCTTTCACCATTATCACTTCTACAATAAAAAAGAGAAAAAGGGTATGTTGCCTTAGCAACATGATACATCCATTGACAAGATTTGTTGTATTCCACAAATATCAAGGAAGCGAAATGGCTAGCTTGGGAAGCTTTATACAGCTTTCAAATGTAAAGATCATCAAAGAATCTCATGGTATGCTTCTTAACATGCCACGAACTTTGAGATATTTTCAAGGAAACCATTTCTTTGCTGTGTAGTCTTTATTCATTCACTAGAAGATATGGCTAGGCATAGCATGCAATATGCTCATGTTCAAAACTATGTGCAAAAGCTTTAGTAAAGGAGAATTAAGTTGCACAAGATGTGACAACAATAAATATCATACGCATAAGTCTAGGGTACATTATCAGCCATTACATAGCATATCAACGCTTGATTTTGAGCACAAGCGATATGTGCAACATGTCCCAAATATATATATATATATATATATATATATATATATATATATATATATGTATATATATATATATATATATATATATATATATATATATTATGTTTTTTCAATACAGGTATGTTGTCTAAGCGAAACACAACATAGCACATTGTCACTTATGTGTGATGTAAAAGGTATCCATCACTAAGATCATCTATAAATTCTACACTTTCTTTCCACTCTTTTTTATCAATTTTGTTGAGAATAAGAATTGGACATACATGCGAAAATAGTTTTTATGTATTTGAAAAGAGTCTTTCTTCAAAAGTCCACAAAAGAAGATCTATTTTAGAGTAGTTTCTTTAAAGTTTTTATCTTTTTCAAAATAAGAAAAGGATGTTATTGAGTCAATTCTTGGTGCATGAAGCAAGCCTAAGTGTTTGACTTACGCATTATAATTGTTTTTTATATTTGAGGAATAATCTTATACACATGTCATCATACAATTAATGAGTTCCAAAGGTTGATGTCATGAAGCAAGTTGGCTAAGTGCTTGACTTATGCATTAAGATTTCTCTTGATACTTGAGGCATAATCTTATACGCATGTCATCATACAATTAATGAATTCCAAAGGTTGATGTCAAGATTTATCTTGATCAAAACTAAAAGAGATATTTGGAAAGAATCTCATGGACACGTTGGGATCCAAATACCACGATTTCATTTGAATTCAAAATTCAAATCATCTCCTAAATGTGTGGACTACTTTTAGGTGGAATCAACCAAATAATTATGAACATAAGTTTATATATATACTATTCACTTTAGTCATGGGATATGAGCCCATTATCACACTCATTTTGAGTGATTCAAGTTTTGCCTCAAAGATAGAGAAGTCCTCCACTCTCTCGCTTTATCATATCACAATTATTAATACATTTAGAACTCATTTCCATAGCTACATTGATCTCTGTCAAGTATTATTACACTAGACTGAGTTAAGTATGTCAAATTCTCTATGTTATTTATCTGCATGTATGGTCTTATTGTCTAATATATTAATTCTAGTATGAATTTAGGTATGTGATAAGCATGCCTACAAAGTTTCATGATCATTGGTGTTGTAAAACTTGACTTATGAACAGAATAGTGTGATTGTGTTTGTGTATCTTCATCCTCTTGAAAAATTGAGATCACCTCCCTAACTTCTTATGTACATTGCTCTTACTATAGTCCTCTTTATTCATGAAATAACTTGATAAAGCTCACTCAACACTTCATTTGAAAGTGTGGAAAAAGTATATGGTCGATTCCTACCAAGTTGTGAGCTTTGAGTAAAATATTAAGTGCCTTCTTCCAGAAATACAAGGTTTTCTCAAGTACATAGAAGTTATTTGTCTTGGCATAGAGTTTTGAGAATGATTTTCCAAAGTAGAATGTTCTAAATGCATATATTGGAGTCTTAGGGTGTTATACTTTATGGAATAATGGAATGTTATATGGATTTTAATGTCTTGAGGGTTTTAATGTGATTTGTGTGTTGATTTAGCAGGTGAAGACTCATGAGGGTGTGAACATGTATCGAGTTATTCAGATATTTAGAAGAATATTTAGAAGATAGTATTTTAGTTATTTTTTGTAAAGCGATGTTTTTGTAAAAATAGTAGATCGTTTGAAAAGCGACGATTTTGTAAATAAAGCAGATTTTCATAAATGCATGCTTTTTGAAGTGCTTCCCTCATGTAACTTCTATTTAGGATGTAATGAAAAATACCTATAAATACATATGCTGTAATAGACTCATCCATCACTATATGGGGGAGATTGTACCCAATCTAGTGTCAATTCTCTTGCCTCTTTCTATTCTCTGAGTACTTTTGTAAGATTTCATTTCTGTACTATCCTCTGTAGACGTGCATCTATGGGATCCAATCAACAGTGGTATCAAAGCCAAGGCACATCTATGGAGGTGGTTTCTCAAGATTCGATTATGATTTGCATCCTCCATTATGTTCATGATTCGGTATCCATCTCAATCATCAGGTCTAGGTTTTCGTTTATCAAGTTCATTTGTTTTTGGTTTGCCAATTTGTTTTTTTTAATTTTTTTGAATTCAGCATTGTGCATTATACTCACTGTACCCCCTGCACTCACTATAATCATTGTACCCCTTGTGCTCACTATGCTCATTGTACTCATTGTACTCATTGTACCCCCTGTGCTCACTATGCTCTATACCCCCTGTGCTCACTGTGCTCACTGTGCTCACTGTACTCACTGTACCCACTATACCCACTGTGCTCACTATGCTCACTATTCACTGTTCATTGTTTGACTTTGGTTCGATTATCGAATTCATTTATCAAATTCGTTTATCGAGTTCATTTATCAATTCAGTTATCATTTGATTACTCCTTCAGCTTACTCCTCACTATTCACTATTCACTATTCACTGTTCGAGTGTTGGTTATCAAATTCGTTTATAAATTTGGTTACTCCTTTGGCTTACTCCAAGACATCAACTAAGGCATAGAACTATGGCATAACTTTGACATCACTACTAGAAATAGGGGGGCGTAGCGACACCCCCGAATTGACAAAAAAATGAGGCTCATCGCTTATGCGACGCTAGTGTCGCATAAGCGACGGACCTGTGTGTGTGTTTTTTTTTAAACACGTCTCATCGCATAAGCGATGTTAGCGTCGCTTATGCGATGCAAAAACTATCGCAAATAGCATTGCTAAACAGCGATGCTCTTAACGACGTTGACAAACTGCCTACGATGCTAGAGTGTCACATAATCGACATCCTGGTGTTCGAGAGTGTCGCATAAGCGACGCTCTGGAATGTAAAAAAAAATCGATTTCTGCCAGGATTTGGATGCCCGCAAGAGAGAGAGAGAGAGAGAGAGAGAGAGAGAGAGAGAGAGATCCACAAGAGCTCATCCTGTGAAGCAAGGTACGCACACACACACATACACACACAGATTTACACACGCACACACACATACACACACATATACACACATAGACACACACACACATACACATAGACACACACACATACACACACACATATACACACTAATTTACATACACACATACACACATACACACATAGACACACACACACATACACACACACATACACATAGACACACACATACACATACACACATACACATACACACATATATATGCATACACACACACACGTAAAGAGACATACACACACATACACATACAATTATACATATGCATACATAATGCATATGCATATGCATACATAATGCATATGCATATGCATACATAATGCATATGCATATGCATACATACATACTTACATGCATACACACACATACACACACATGCATACATATGCATACATAATGCACATGCATATGCATACATACATGTTTACATGCATACACATGCATACACACGCATACACACGCATACACATGCATACACACATACACATACACACATAGACACACACACACACACATACACACACATATATGCATACACACACACATCGAGAGACATACACACACATACACATACATGCATACATATGCATACATAATGCATATGCATATGCATACATACATACATACTTACATACATACTTACATGCATACACACACATATGCATACATAATGCACATGCATATGCATAGATACATGCATACACATACACACACATAGACACATACACACACATAGATACATACACACACATGGAAACATACACACATATACACATACACACACATATACACACAGATTTACACACACACATAGACACACACACACACACACAGACACACTTACACATGCATACACACAGACATACACACATAGACACACACACACTTACACACATAGACACACACACATAGACACATACAAACTTACACACACACACATAGATACACACACATATATATAAACACATACATATACACATAGACACATACAGACTTACACACACACACATACACACATCCACACACATTTACACACACACACACACATACACATGCATATAGACATATATATACAGATACACACGTATATACACACATAGACACACACATATACACACACATAAACACATAGACTCACACACTTACACACACACTTACACACATCCACACACATTTACACACATACACACATATGCATATAGACACATATATACAGATACAAACGTATATACACACAGACACACACATAGACACACACACATACACACACACATGGACACATACACACACATATATGCATAGACAGACACATAGAGGCATACACACACATATATATGCATACACACACATAGAGACACATACACACACACACATACGCATGCATGCATACATAATGCATATGCATATGCATACATACATACTTACATGCATACACACTCACATACACACACATGCATACATTTGCATACATAATGCACATGCATATGCATACATACATGCTTACATGCATACACACACTCACATATACACCTACATACACATATACACATGTACATATGTACACGTATATATATTGATTTCTAACCCATTTTGTTTTATATGTACAAGTATTATGGATCCTAGTAGAGAGAGAAAGGCGAAACGCACTCTCATAAAAAGTCTTATGAGAGCAAGAGTTCCGCCTGATACTCTAGGGATCATCATGCATGAGTACTCAGAGATGGTTAATGATGAGCTGGATTATACGATCTAGATGCTTACCCAGCGATCAGAGGAGGGCTCTTCTACCGCTCCACATGTAGAAAGACAGCTACCTGCTCATAGGTACGTTTTTTTTTTCATAATTTTTTTAATGATATTATAACACATATTTTTATTTATTTTTATCTATCTATTTTCAGGACACCTATATCACCTCCAAATCATGATAGCAGAGCATAGGTGCCTATGAGGACATGCATAGGCACCTTAGGGTTAGAGTGTGATATAGAGCCCGAGGGGAACATTGTGTACATAGGGAATGGATTGGAGTTCAAGAGAAGAATGTGAGCATATGCAACTCTTACCTGCACCTTGTCCACTTACAGTGGAAGTAAGTATAAATTTTACATATAAATTGAAATAAATATCTTATGTTTTATTTACATGATTTTTTTATTTTTTGTAGTGAGCATGATGAGAGGGATAAAAAATACGTACTTAGTTCACTTGCGACAGAGTTTGGGACAGGATGGTCGCATAAGTGGTGTCTAAAAGAGATGCAGACACTTATGGCTCATCGTCACGATAATGCACGGCATGCATTCCTTTTATGTATATATATGTGGATATGAGTATGTGTGTTTATGTATGTATGTATGTATATGAGAGAGAGAGAAGAGTGCATATATATGTGTATGTGTGTGTATATATACATATGTGCATATGTATGTGCATGTATATAAACATATACAAGTGTATGTATATGCATGTGTATATGTATGAAACATGCATGTGCATGTGGATGCATTTCCATTTGGATCCATGTGCATGCATGTGAATGTGCATGCATTTGGATGTGCATATACATGTATTTAAGTATATATATATATATATATATATATATATATATATATATATATATATATATATATATATATATATATATATATATATATATATATATATATATATATATATATATATATATATATATATATATATGCAATAATGCATGCATGCAAGTCTTTTTATGTGGTTTTAGAAATGTTTGTGCTTATGCATGTGTATGTGTATGTGTAAGTGTATGTGCACATGTATGTGTGTGTATATATGTGTGTGCCATAGCATGTGTATATGTGTGAATGTGCATCTTCATCATGTATAAGTGTATATGTGCATATCAATAAGTGTGAGTATGCTAACTTATGAAAATAACACAATTCAAATGATATACAAAGAATGGAAATTGTACTTACAATTGGTAGCCATATTTTTTGCTTGGTTAGCTTCTTGGATAACCTGCAATAGAGAGAGAGAGAGAGAGAGAGAGAGAAAATTCAAAGAGAGCAACAAGCAGAAAGAGAGAAACAAAGATAGAGGGAGACAATAAGATAGAGATTAGGCAAAACAACAATTCTGCATATACTTGTTTCAGCTCGTTAGCGCAATTGCAAACTTGGAGAGCTCTTCGATCAGATGTGTGAACATGCCGATCGAAGAGCCTCCAATGTTTTAATATTTTTTGTCAACAAGCTGTCATGTAAGCGATGGTAAAGCATCGTAAAAACCACTGCAATTGGCGTCGCATAAGAGACATTATTTACCGTCACTTATGCGATGCAAAAAAGCATCGCTTATGCGACACTTTTTTAAACCATCGCTTGAGCAATGCTCACTATGAGCATCGCACATCCAATCGGCTCAGTCATACCTAGGAACTCGGAGGTAGTAAAGAACACAGAGGTGCAGCGCGATCTCACTTTGGAAGAACTGCCTAAGGATAGATCAAAAGCGCGGAATTATGTAGCCAGTCAAGTAACTGAAGTTGCAAAACCACGTTCCCGGGTAGGATCCCATAGGACAGTGCCAGAAATTCCCTTGGATCAGATAGGAGATATGTGTGAAGGTGAAGAAGGTAATACCTATCTTCCCATTACCTACCAGGACTACACCACCAAGGCAATTTTGGACTCAGGCGCAGGAGTTGCAATTGCTACCACTTCCCTATGGAAGCGTTGGGGCAAGCCAGCACTCAGGCCAACGCGAATGAAATTGCAGATGGCAGATGGTCACATTGAGAGACCCTTAGGATTGCTAGAAGGAATAACTCTCACCACTTGTGGTGTCGAGTTCGAGCATACATTTGCTATATGTGACTTTAGCAAAAATCATGCCTATGAGATGATTTTGGGAAGACCGTTTATGCGGCAGTTGCAAGTGGTACAGGACTGGGGAACCAATTCTTTGTACCTGCAACACTTAGGTGTTACGACCAAAGTAAATCTTAAAGATTACTCTCATAAAGATGTCCCTCCTATCCAATGGAATCCCATCCATAGAGCCAAAGATGATACAGAATCGGTGTATTCCATAGGGTCAGGATCCTCTTGGATGCATGAAGACACCCACTTATGGATGTGCAAGGTTGCAGTCGAGGAAGAGAAGAGAGAGAAAGCCAGAGAGGTAGGTGCGAAAGAAACCCATAGATCAATCCAAGACCCAGCCTATGCACCTATAGTCTTTCCTGACGAGGAATTTGAACCCCACGGCTGGGCAGAAATTTTAGCAACAATGGATGTAGCCATCAATGAGGAACAATGGACACCCCACTGTGATGAGGATGGCTATGACATTTCAGTCTTCTCCATAGAGCCAATCAGGGGAGAGGCAGTTCTAGAAGAATGCGAACCTAGCCCTGATGCATTTGAGGATGCAAGTGACTCCGATCTAGAGTCAATCATTATGGACCCACCATTCGCATCAGATGAAGAATACTTCCATGAAGTAGAATTTCAACCCTAGAGGCATGGAGAGGTTACAAATGATGTAAGATTAGCAACACATGTGACCCCGAAGGAAGAAGGGAAGAAACGAAAGAAGAGAGAAGTCTCACCAGAAGAGGAAGAATCTTTGTTTGAGGTCCCAGAAAATTTTAAGAAGTATGAGATAGATGACAGGAGAGTCATGATAAGAATGCCTAAACGAGAGGCACAAGCAGGAGAGGCCTATGATAACAAAGAAACCACCAAGAAAATAGTAGTGGCCCTAGAAGAAGGAGAGGAGAGATGCACATACATAGGCCATGACCTAACAGAGGAAGAAGAGCATGAGTTAATTGCCTTGCTAAGAGAATACAGAGATGTATTCGCTTGGAGTTACAAGGATTTGAAGGGTGTAGACCCGGACATATGCTCACACACCATTCCCATGACCTCAGATGCCAAACCATCTAAGCAAAAGCCTTATACCTATAACGATAATTACGCTGCTAAGATCAAAGAAGAGATAGATAGACTGGTCGAAGCTGGATTTATCTATGAAATTGAGCACACTGAATGGGTATCCCCCATCGTAGTGGTGCCCAAGAAGAATGGTAAGCTGCATGTGTGCATTAACTTGAAAAAGGTTAATGCAGCCACGATTCGAGATAACTATCCGCTTCCCATCACAGAACATCTCTTAGAAAGAGTAGCAGGCAAGGAAGTGTACAGCTTCCTTGATGGATTTTCGGGCTACAATCAAGTAGCCATAGCTCCAGAGGATCAACATAAGACGGCCTTTGCCACAGAATGGGGCATTTTTGCCTTTAGAGTAATGCCATTTGGGCTTACCAACGCACCAGCTACCTTCCAGAGACTAATGTGCCATGTGTTTAAAGAGTTCCTGAGGAAGAATTTAGAGGTCTATGTTGATGATCTTTGTGCTCATTCCAACATTAGACAAACCCATATCCCTGAACTCAGACAAATCTTTGACAAATGTAGGGAATATCAAGTCTGCCTGAACCCAGAAAAGTGCGTTTTTATGGTCAGGCAAGGCAAGATTCTTGGACACATAGTGTCAAAGAATGGCATATCCACTGATGAAGAGAAAGTGAGAGCCATAGCAGAGCTACCTAGGCCAAAGAATGTCAAGGAAGTACAAGCTTTCATGGGGCATTGTGGTTATTATCGACGATTTATACACATGTATGCTGTCATTGCAAAGCCCATGTACGGACTTCTGACTAACTTTGAGTGGACGGATGAATGTGAGAATTCCTTCCAGGAGCTTAAACGAAGATTATGTTCCACACCAATCTTGACCACACCAGATTGGAATAAGCCATTCCATGTTCATGTGGATGCATCCAATTATGCTATTGGATGTGTGCTTGCACAACCTACTGGTGAAGGTAATATGGATCTTCCAATTGCCTATGCCAGTAGACAATTGAATGCGGCTGAACGGAATTACACCACTACTGAGCGAGAAGGCCTAGGCATGGTATATGCAGTTAAGAAATTTAGACACTATTTGCTTGCAAATAAGTTTAAATTTTTTACTGACCATCAGGCATTGCTATATCTCGTAAACAAGCCATGCAATACAAGAAGTGTAATAAAGTAAGTCTATGATCCAAGGGTCTGGCCGGTTCAGACAGATCTGAAATCGGACACCGTTTGGTCATCCGTGTGTATGATCAAAGATCTCGAGTTTAGACTTACTAGGAGGTCTTGTGCTCTTGTGAACAAGTGAACCACTTAGCTTAGTGGTTAAGTCTCAAGGATGTGAAGGACGAGGTCTTGGGTTCAATCCCCATGAGGTACATGGGAAGAGTATTTTGCCCAAAGAGCTCTAGAACCTTCTAGAAGCATCCACTGGACACTTGGCGCACATGTAGTTACATGGCTGACACTTGGCTGGTTAGTATCCACCTGCCCAAGAAGGTAGTCCCCTGGAGAGAGCTATATATAGAGGCATTTGGTTGGGAGGAGAGTCATCTCTCTAGCATGTGGTGGTCGTAATCCTCGTTCTCTTGCATTGGTATCAGAGCTCAAGGTTGAGTTTCCATGGTGACCTTGAGAAGTCCATCATCATCTTCATATAGGAGTTCATTATCTTCGGATACGAATTCACTCATCGTTTCTTGACGCCTCTCCCTGCGAGGGCTTATGAGTAGCAAAATGTGAGGGATCATCTCTGCCGCTAGCTCGCAGGAGATTCGAACCCAGAACCTCTCATTTGGAGAGTTCTGGCGTATCCAGAAGCCCCATGCGCTCGCGGTACTCAACGTCGAATGGCGCCAATACATGTGCAGAATAATTCACGCTAAAGAAGAAGGGGCACAACGCTAAAAGCGCCAAAAACATGATCTCTGCTGTGAGCGACAGGATTCGAACCCTCGTCACCCCGTTCAGAGGACGCTGCTCTATCCATACGGCCTAGCAGGCGTTCGCGAAGTCACTCCGAGAGTAGCTGATTTTATACATGACCAGCGCTGAAGAAGACTTCATAAGGAGCTTAAAAGGAGAAATCAGTACTGAGTTACAGCGAGGGATTCGAACTCCCGCCCCCCTGTTAGGAGCGCACCGCTCTATCCACAAGAGCATCATCATCCGCGTGATGAAACATCCGAACACAGTCCATTGACGGGAGTCTGCGCTGAAGAAGATCCCAATCAGGAGATCAAAAGGGTAATTCTCTGTGCTGTAGGTCCGCGGGTGCTCGAACACACGACCTCTGGTCTGAAGTTATTCCGCCTATCCATAAGGCCACAGACGTTCTCGCGACCATCATGGAGAATGTACCTTATTATGATCAGTTGGCGCTGAAGCAGACGCTATCCAAAAGTTCAAGCCACATCAGGTGGACGCCGGGAATCGATCCCGCGACCTTGCAGAGGGACCACAGAGCCTTATCCACTGAAGTAAAGGTTTATCGTGATATCTTTCTCTGCATATCTTATACAGTTCAATCATATCTCTGCTCTGCTAATCCCGAGCCGAGATCATCTCATTTTGATTAACCTTTGGAGTTTGCTTATTTCCCCAACCGAACCCGAGTACATATCTGTGGTGGTTCAAGCTGAAGAAAGTTAAAGTTTTAAGCAAAGTTTGATGGAAGTGGAGTTGTGGAGTGAAGATCCGGAGGCGTTTGGTAATCAAAGTCAAACCTACTTTGAATTCGGACCAAAGTCTTGAGAGAATAGCTCTTCCAAAGGATCAAGGGAAGGACGTAGCTCTATGTGGAGCTAAGTATTTTCCAGTTCTTGCTTGGCCTTAATGCTTGATTTATCTTGTTTTCATTATTCTACACTTAATCATAGATGCACATTGAAATAGCCAAGATTTCAATTGATTAAGTCTAGATTAGAATAATGAATTAATCCATTTTTCATTCCAAGCATTAGTTTGCATTAAGGAAAGACTTGATTTCAAAAAGATCCTTGTGCATCAAAGAATGTATTTTGGTAGTTTAAATACATATTTCCTTTCCATTGAGTAAGTTTTCTATTGCACTTCAAGGGTATGTTTTTATATCATAGTGCATTAGGACAAAGGAAAGGATATACATGCATCAGGATTGCATGATATACATTCTTAGTACAAGGAAAAAATCGTGCATCAAGCTCATGCATGATTGTTGTATTATTTTTTGGGCATGCAAAGAACATGCATGCATACGCATGTGAGCATATGCTTTTGCATGTAGATACATGCATTTGCATGGAAGAATGGAATGCTGTTTGCAAGTAGATATGAAAATGTACTCTCTTAGTATTTAGCTTACTTTGTAAAGCTCGCAGTTTGACATTAGGGAAGACCAAGGACTAGTTAGTTGCAAAGACATACTAGTTCTAGTTTGCAACTCAAGTAATTAGTCAATTTCTTCCCAAGTCGATACTCCACTATCAAACATAAATACTTAATGAGAATTAAGTATGTTAGATGTCTTGCTAGGTATAAGTAAGCACTAAGAGAAGGTTAAGTAATAAATTTCCTTGATGACCAAGAAAATTTAATTACTTGCAAACTCTATTGTGATGTATGATGACTCTAAGTCCTGGATGTACTTAGAAAGTCATGCGGATAAAGTTTTAGTTGATTAGTTATATATTTTATGTAACTTCTCAAGCATCCCAAGGTTGGATGAGAACATCAACTATATTTCCAAAGTTCCATGAGCACTCTTCTATTTAGAAGATTTCGAAAGTTTTAAAGAAGTTTCTTGTGGTTTCAAGATTTGTATCTCATGATGAAACCTCGATAAGTGACTTTTTGCAATAGAGATACGAAATAGTCAAGCCTTCTATTTCATGTGAGATCATTCTCCTACTATGTTCAAGATGAATTTAGTTTTGGGAAGGAAGATGTTCCAAGTAGAGGATCTTAATTGATTCATGAACTCCTCCCAAAATATATATAAATTCATATTATATGATAGGTCCAAGGAATGATGAAGGCAAAATCTCTTTAGGATATAAATATTTTGCCAAGATATAAAGGTACCAAGCTTTTATAAATTTTTATTTGATTTCATCTCAAGGAGTGATGAAAATCAAAGGTTAAACCTCAACATCAATTGATCCTTGATATCAATAAAAGGATGTTAGGTTCTATAATTGCATCTCTAGTAAATGATGCAACTAGCTAAGCAATCTTTAGGAAATAATATAAGTTCCTAAAGACTTGAAGCAAGTATGAACTTTTTATTTAGGAGTAGAAAGTTCCAAGAAATAGATCTTGAATCCATGAACTTCTCCTAAACAAGTTATAAAGTTCAAAGTTGTGTTCACAGTAACATTACTATTGGATCAATCATCAATAGATGCTTGGACTTTAAACATAATTTTGATTGGTGAAATATGTTTAAAGGACTCTAGTAACATCTGAAGATTGACCAATAATAATAAGTCTTGTATCAAACTCGAGAATAGAAGTCGATATCACATAAATGGAAGTTTAACTTAAACTTTCATACTGGCAAAGGTGATATTTCGTCTCTAGTTTGATACTCAAGAAATGAATACAATTGAATCAGTAAATTTTTTGGATATTATTTGAAAGAAGTTCTTTCAAATATTCTTTTTACAAACGATTCCAAGATGAATCATTAGACTGGAAAGCAAAAAATTCCAAGATGAATCATTTTGCTTCAAATTATAGCCTAGTATTACTTGATAGGAATCAAAAAGTTCTTGAAAGCAAAATCTCCCCAGATGTGAGACTAGCATCTTTCAAGAGAAGTTTTATAGCAAGTAGTTCCCAGCAAATCCCTAACCACTAGTTTTGGTATTTAAGTCCAAATAAGTGATATAACCTTAAGGTATATCAAAGATTCTTAGCTTTGGAATCTGAAAAGCATTAGAAAATGCTTGGACTTGTGTAAAGGGAAAGATCTCTAAAATCCTGCAGGTAAGCAAAGAAGCTTAAAGATAGTTAAAGAGATCTTAAAGATAAAGACTACGTCTTTATTTTTATCGCAAGATCAACCAGACTTGATCAATCTTGGCCATGATTGTCCAAGTAATGTGCGATTAGAACTACTTTGTAGATTGCCCAAGTATTGGCAATAAAATTCCTTTTGGGAATTATTCACTCAAGTTCCATTTATTCGATGGAAAACTGTGAAAAAAAAAGTTGTTCCAAGTCTGAACAGAGTAAAGAAATTCCAAGAATGTAGTCTGCAACCATGAAAATGGTAATTAAGTCTATGGAAGGTAAAACATAAGTGTTTACCTATCCTTAAAGGGATTTTGGTACAAATCCAGAAAGCATGAGCGGATGCTTAAGACTTAAGCAGTAAAGAGATTCCTAAATAAAGTCCCCGGGGTAGGTACCTAAAGCAACAGTAAAGAAAGGAATCTAAAAGACAAGAAGTCAAAAGCTCTTGTCGCTACAAAATTGGTCAAGGGTAAACCAATTGAACTTGAATTCAAGAAAATTCAAGTACTTGGAATTTTGATTGGTTTTCATTTGAAAACCCTAGCAAAAAGGATTGGAGATATTCTATTAAAGGTTTTCAAGTTCCCAAGGTAAAGCACATGATTGTGAGACGATCATGTGAAGGAATCAAAACCTAGAAAATCTAATTAGAGGTAATGCCTGAAACTTCCAATTCTTGTAAAAGAATTGAAGAAATAAGGTACTCTATCAAGAGATGTTTAGACTTTAGGATAAGAATCACCCACACATTAATGTGAATATAAAATAGGGTGGTATGGGACACCAGATTTTATACTCAGATTGATGTAGAAAAGATGGAATGGGACATCGGACCGTGGGATGATGATTATCTTTTAGTCCTAGTTTGGATTTTGAAGTTAGGTTTCATCCTCAAGGGAATTAAGACTTCAAGAAAAGTTTAATTCGTAAAGGATGAAAGTAGTATCTTACGATACTTCAAGGTAACTTCAAGATTAAGGAAACTGAAGATATGAAGTAAGTAACTTCCAAGATCTTCTTACAACACTTCAAGCTTAAGTGTTATTGATCAGAAATATTTGATAAATTTCTGAAAGAAGTTGGACTTTTACTTTGAGTTGATCTTTTCAACTAAAGATTCAATTGACTAAGTCAAGTATCAAGTTCCTAGTGTAACTTGATAAATTCACTCTTTTAGACTCAAAGAAATGCACAAGAATTGCATCACGGAGTCAAAAAGATTGAATGTGATCTGAACTTAGTCTCAAGTGAAGCATTATTTGAATACAAAACTCATCAGCGTAACCTCAGTGGGTCGACACACTGATGTTGGTTACCACACTAGTATCTTGTGGTTGGATGATGTTTTTGGTTTTCTTTGTATCTTTTTGAGAATCCAGCTTATTTCTCTTAAAGATAAAGACAATGCTTCAATATCTTATTGAAATAGATCGTTGAGAAGTTAAAGTCCTGAGTCAACTAGACTTTGACTCATAGCAAGTTTATGTATGTGCGAAGTTTGAATTGGTTGTACAAAGTCTTAGTTATCTCTTTCCGCTTTCCAAATCTTTTGGAATTGACTCAGATATGGTATCTGATTTCTTTTTGCAAAAGACCAGGGATAGCCGGTTAGAATTAGATAACTAACTTGAACATCCTAGATAGATGTTATGTACAAGAACCTTTTCAATCTTCAAAAGATGATAAGTCTAAGTAGACTTATTCATTTGATTTTGCTTCAAGTTATAGCATAAATGATTTCCTGGAGTCCAGTATACTCTAGAATAGGGAAGTTAGGAATTGCTCATCAGATTGACAATTCCCAAGAACTTTCAGTTAAAAGTCTTTGAAAAAAGTCCTAAGTTGAACAATTTTCATTTTGAATTTGAATTGGTGAAGTTAGTATGGTTGATTCCACCGAAATGGTAAACTTTCTCCTACAGTTTACAAAGGATTTTTAAACTCATAAGGACAAAGTAGTCCTCTAGTCGAGTAAAAAAATCAAGTAACTGTTAGATAAAAGTAAACCATCATACAGACATCTAAAGTTAGATGTATGGGACAACCAAACTTCAAGTTCTCCAAAACAAATTCAAGTGAATCAAGAATTCTCAAAGTCTTGCAAGGGATAAAGAATCCCACCTTCATTACTAAGCCCATGCACCAGTTATGCCTAGAAATGGACTAGTAATTTGAATCCACCTAATTCACATGTTTGTGCCTAGATCGCACATCCAGAAACTGTGAATTAGCCAGGGATGTCATTAGATCCACCCTTATTATTCTTCACTAGTTTGTACTTTGTCCCGTTTATCAAAGTGCAAACCTGGATAGTGTTTTGAATCATTTGGGCAGGGATGCCACCACAGAGATGAGACATGTTCTTCCAGTTCTAGAACATGACCATGTTCTTCCAGTTTTAGAACATGAGGCTCGGGGGTTGCCTACAGTATGTATATAGCTCTATTTTCGAGGACGAAAATATTTTCCAAGGGGGGAAGAATGTAATAAAGTAAGTCTATGATCCAAGGGTCTGGCCGGTTCAGACAGATCTGAAATCGGACACCGTTTGGTCATCCGTGTGTATGATCAAAGATCTCGAGTTTAGACTTACTAGGAGGTCTTGTGCTCTTGTGAACAAGTGAACCACTTAGCTTAGTGGTTAAGTCTCAAGGATGTGAAGGACGAGGTCTTGGGTTCAATCCCCATGAGGTACATGGGAAGAGTATTTTGCCCAAAGAGCTCTAGAACCTTCTAGAAGCATCCACTGGACACTTGGCGCACATGTAGTTACATGGCTGACACTTGGCTGGTTAGTATCCACCTGCCCAAGAAGGTAGTCCCCTGGAGAGAGCTATATATAGAGGCATTTGGTTGGGAGGAGAGTCATCTCTCTAGCATGTGGTGGTCGTAATCCTCGTTCTCTTGCAGGAAGGTTAGTGAGATGGTTTCTCTTGCTAATGGAATATGATTTTGAGGTTGTGGTAAGGAAAGGGAGGACTCATTTGAGAGCAGATCATCTCTCTAGGCTCACATCGGGAGAAGCCCCACAAGGAGTATCGGATGATCTTCCTGATGCTTACTTGTTTAATTTGGAAGTTGTACCGCAGTGGGCTAAGCCATTGGTGCCAGTATTGACATACGGGCCTAATCATCCAGTAGTAAACACACGGAATAGAGAGGTGGTAAAAGCCCAAAAGTACCACATCATGGCAGGAAGTATGTACAAGCACAGATCAAGGGATCCTGGCTTGTTGCGTAGAAGAGGATGAGTATGCTAAATGGTTGCAATTAGCACATGTAGGTGCACTAGAGCAACACCATTCAAAGCAACGAACTTTACAGACTCTAAAGAGATTCGGAGTGCATTGGCCAACTATGGAAGCTGATGTCCAAAAGTTGTGCAAGGAATGCCCAATCTGTTGCACTAAACCACCAGTGGAACACGCCACTCTTTATCAAGTATCCATTGTGCCAGATTGGAGCGAACCTCTAGTATCCTTCCTGAGGACAAACACATTCCCTCCAGACATGACTCTGGCGAGCAAAAGGAGTTTAGAACAAGAAGCCCTGGATTACTCACTCATTGGTGATAATCTATACAAACGCGGTAAAGATGGTTACCTGAGACTGTGTGTCCATGAAAGTGAATATCTGAAGATCTTGGAAACTGCTCACCAAGGTGTAGCAGGAGGACACTTTGGACCGGATCGAGTGATCAAGGCAATACTATTTGCGGGCTTCTGGTGGCCTACCCTTCACATGGATGCACATACCTATGTGAAACGGTGTGATGTCTGTCAGCGAACTCAGTATCCTATACGCAAAGATGAGATGCCACTGAAACCTATGATGGGTGGACGTGCGTTCTCTAAGTGGGGAATAGACTTCGTAGGTCCTATTAATCCCCCAGCTAAGGGTTCTCATGTGGAATACATCATTGTTGCAACAGATTATCTCACCAAGTGGGTAGAGGTAAAAGCTACGACAAAGAATGACGCTCAGACAACTGCTAAATTCTTGTTTGAGAATGTATTCACAAGATATGGGCTACCTATAGAGCTTGTAAGTGATAGAGGCACTCATTTCTTGAACGAAGTGATTGAAAATCTACTCCAAGAATTCTTGGTAATACAGAAGAAGTCTGCCCCCTATCACCCTCAAGCTAATGGACAAGCTGAGAGCACTAATAAGATCTTATGCAATGTACTGACAAAATTAGTGAACACTAAACGCTCTGATTGGGACAAACAGCTACATCATGCTGTTTGGGCATACCGAGTTGCCTACAAAACGGTACTCCAAGCCACCCCCTTTCAGATGGTATTTGGCCAAAACGCAGTGCTACCCTTGGACTTCTTAATACCTACGTTGAAAGTAGCACAAGAGCACGAATGGACAGGTCACGAGCTCTCCTCTAGGATCTTTGACCTTGAACGATTAGGAGAAACAAGACTGAGAGCAGCTGCAGGAATATATGCAGCCAAGAAGAGACAGAAGGCATACTTTGATGCCCATGTGAAGGATAAAGGCTTGAAAGCAGGAGATCTAGTCTTAGTCTATACACTGAAACAACACGCAAGGAAACTAGAAAAGAGAGGCTACGGACCTATGATCATCAATAGGATCTCCACGAGTGGAGCAGTACAACTGGCCACGTTAGAGGGTGATGTTCTCCCTAACTATATTAGCGGTTGCAGAGTCAAGCTGTATCAAGAACCCCTCACAGAGGAAATGCTTAGCCGACTCAACACTGCAAAAAAACGCAAAGAGGAAGAAAAGCGAGTTCGAGAAGAAGCTCAAGCAGAAGCTTTAGAACGCATCAGAAGGATGAAGTTACGAAGGCAAGGTAGAGATCAACTTAGAACGAATGACTATGCAGATCAAGGATATGTTGGAGTTTATTGACCTCCAAAGTATAGCAGGAAGTAGGTGGAACCCCCTAGGAACAAGTTGACCTTATATCTCATAGGATTGGAAGGCGTGGAAACCCCTTGCATGGGCGAGGTGGAACTTCCCCTCTACATTCATGATGAGGCAATGACAGTTAAAGTACTAGTGTGCCAGGACGAGGATCTCACTGAACCTCTTGTTTTGGGTCAAGACTGGATCTATGACCAAGCAGTCAACTTAAACCTAAGAAGTGGACTTCTTCAGGTATGGGTCAATCATAGTCGAATCACAGTAGAGTTAGGTAACGGAGCACTCAAAGAACTAAGAAAGGCACAGACTCCTGGTCCCTCCAGGGGTGCACATGAAGATGACCATGCTGTTCTTGTCCAAAACTATGTGTTGCAGAGGAAGGATATTCGCAAAAAAGGAGTCAGGGACGCAACGGAACTCCCTTCTTTTCCAAAGGCCAGAAGGAGGCCGCTACCAAAGGTGGATCAAAGGCAGAAGAAGCATAGTACTACCTATGTCCGAGATCAAAAGTACCGGTGCAGCAAAATGTCCCAGCAAGTGAACCAAGTGTGGGTGCGGAAAGGCGAACACCCGGTTGCACTCACGACAACCACACGGGCAAAACCTCTTACTAGTAACCAACAACACGAAGCCAATAAGACGTCTTTCAGAAATTCTTCTGCTAAAGTGAAATCTATTTGGGTGCCCAAGAAGTCGATGAAGGCTAGCCCACAATCAAGACAAATTTGGGTGCCTAAGGCTTGCTTGAGGGTGCAAGTAGCTACGCCGAGGCCACAACCTATATAGCATAACCCATCTACACGTACAGCCAGTGTTCAATCGTTCTCACCACTCTGGAACACACCAAGACCCAAGAGCACGCATGTAATCACTGGTAAATGGGTCCCTAAAAGGCCTCATTTTCAAACCGCGACACCGAGAAAGCTCTCTAGAGTCTCTACGAAGCCGAAAGCAAAGCCCATCCATTGCATTTGGCAGCCTAAGACCTATAATAAACCCCCCGACCCCAATTTGTAAATTCATCCCCACTTACTAACTTCATTAGTCTCCTAGGACTACCCAAGCATTCACTACACACACTTGCACCGAACACTTACTAACCCATTATTCGCTCCCGACCCTCAAGTTAATATTGTGATGGGAACAACAACGATCCTCCCTTGTCCTGTACAATGTTAACACATGTTTGTATATTCTCACAGAGACAGGCAGCAAGAGGTAAAATGGCAGATACGGTAGGAACTAGCTCCCAGGCAGGCACCAGCCCCCAAGTGGTGGACATCGAAAGCCTTCCAGTTGAGAAAGAATTAACAGAAAGACCAGTGGCATTACAAGCATTGCATGCCATACCAATTCAGAATCCTCCACAGGGTCACACCATGCCGGTGGGCAAAACCTCACACTGGTTCAGTGACGTTGCTGGACCCCTGGGTGAAGGCACATACATGTGGGAGTCCGAGGTAGAGTTCAATGGACGTTGGGGCAGATACCATTTCTTTACGAGGGAGTTTGAAAAGCTGCAGAATAATGAAGGACTGAAGTTGATATGGAAGAAGGCTGGGCTTTATGATTACTTCAAGTTCCAACTACCAAAGCCGGATTTTCTAAGGTGCTCATACTTAATTAGTACCCTCACTCCCAGCAAAGACAAGAAAGGATACAGTTCCTTTGTGCTCCCATCACTCACAAGGGGCAACGAGCTGAAGCGTTTCCGCTTGACTATCAACTTGGTGAGAGAAGCACTCGACATGAGAGGTATGCACATCCCAACAGAGAAAGAGACTATGGTTCCAGACAATATGAAGAACAGGAATCTAACGAAGTTGAAGGACATGGTTGCGATGACACCTACAATTGCCATCCACTTACGCATGGTCATGCAACATTTCGCCTTCCCCGCGCAGGAGAGGTTCACAATGCCTCCCAAAAAGATCTGGTTTAGCCTCTACCTTGCGGATGCTTTTGAGTTGACCATCAATATGCCCCACTGGATTATCGACCAGATTCATATGGCTCATCAGAGATGGTATAAGAAGCAAAAATCTATGCTGTATGGTTGCTGTGCACTTACAAGAATTGTATACAGATGTCTCGCATATGATGTACCTGTGCAGAGGGCTCTGATCTGGTCCAGAGCACAGGAATTTCAACGCAGATTGTCAGCTGTAGGGCCTCCCTCAAAGAAGATGAGAGGCGCCGTCCAGATGCCTTGTGCACAAGCTCGCGGTGCAACCCTAATACCTGAAACAACCCCAAGACTTCCCCGACGCGTACAACCATTTACTATCAGGTTACCCAGGCACAGCACTGATGGCCCGAATCTTGTGTTCCCACCAGTACCGACTGATCTGGAATTCCCGCATGGATTCACTCTGGAGGATCTAACGGACGAAGAAGTTGCAAGAATCATCGACGCTGTAAACGCGGAAGTTGAAGAAGAGCAAGCTGGTGGACAACAACTGCCCCAAACCAAGCCTAGCCCAGTCAATCGGATGTAGTCAATGTGGATGATGAAGAAGAAGCACATGAGGAGGCACAGGGTGGACAATCAGAAGCAGAAGAACAAGAGTATGATCAGGAAGCCCTACAAGTACTGGAAGGTGCCCCAGCTTATACTAACGCATTAAAGAAGCTCTACGACACGATGAACCGAGTTCAAGAGCAACACAGGCTATCATTAGCTGCAGGTAAAGCCCTCATGAACCAGATTCTGGAGGAGGAAGGTGTGGACGAGCAATACCGTGCCACCCTGGAAATGATATCAGATGCTTTGGGAGTACCGGAAACGGTGCATACTGCACTAGCGCAATCACGAAGGACAGAGAAAAGATACGGAAGACGCCCCCCACGAACGGGGAAACGAATGAATGTATTAGGATCAGGACCACAAGGCACAACCACTGGCACAACACACACAGTTCACGACACCGAGGAAGCCCACACATCGAGTGCACCCCCATCACCTCCCTTGCCACCTTCTCCCCCACATCCACCCCACTCACCTCCCTCTACCACTGTGACCTCTACTGTCACCACCTCCGAAACCACTACACACACCAACGCACAAACCATCAGCCAACCCACACACTCTACTTCCACTGAAAACATAAGTCTAACTACAGCCACGGTACACCTCACTACCCCGATCACACTTCCTGGGAGTTCACAATTACACACACCTCTATACACATTCACAACCCTCACCGCTACCACAATCCCCATGTTCACAGTCACTCCCACCACGGCCCCCACTTTCATGGAGGTGTCACCCACCTCTGCACCTCTCCCACCCCCCATTTACCCACAATCTCCCATTCCCCCACCTCCCCCCTCACCCGTCCCCAGTACTGCATCCACAATTCCCCTTCCCTTTCCCTTCCCCTCTGCATTCAACACCATTTCTCCCACCATTCCTCTTAGTAATGTATTTAATAATATGCATCAATGCATGTCCCAACTTCAGCAACACTACCAACACCTGGACAACCAACACACAAGGCTTTTCCGAAGCCACGAAGATCTCCAAGCACGATGTAGGGATCTTGAAGAGCAGAAGCAGCTACTACAACAGCAGCACGTGACCTTACAGGAACAATATGCACAACTAGTAGCCAACCCACCCCAAGCAGATGATGAAGAACGACGACACATGGACGAGCTTCTACATTCTCAGATCACGGAAAACCTGAAGCTTCGACGGAACTTGGGCGTCCTACGCAAGCATATGTCTACAGCGCTAGAGGAGAATAAAAGATTACAGAAACAGAACGAAGAAAATCTAGAGGCGGCCATGGAGGGTTCCCCACAGGAAATTGACCCAGAGCGATTCAAGGCCATTCCCTCTGAGAATATGAAGGTGGTGTTAGAAACTCATGCAGATCTAATGGAGGCCCATGCCGCTTTAGAAAAAGAGAGAGATGAGTTACGAAGACAGTTGGCCACCCGACAGACATCACCCAGCAAGAGCACAACCGTAGAAGATACATCTGAAGAGGTCACTAAACTCCGGGCAGAACTTGAGGAATTACGTAGCAAGGTCATGCAATATGAGCGTCAGCCCTCCCCTCTGGTAGAGCCCGAGCCTGATGATCTGGTGCCAATTGAAGTAGAAGAAACATTCGAGGATCCCTATGTACCAATGCCAACACCCGGGGGTAAGCGAACAGAACAGGGCATGGACACAATTGAGATTGAGGCACCGGAATGGATGCAAAAGTTAGAGAAAGTAGCCACGACGCATGATGACAGGGTGGCAGTCCAAATCGCATTGATGTCAAAATTGGAAGAGGTTGTAATAAAATCCGATTATTTTCAGAATCTCTCACACCATAGGTGGATCGGCCCATCGGACGACCTGTATGTTCCTTTTTGCGTGCTAATGGCGGATTATAATGCGGAGATCAAGCACCACACCTCAAGGGAACCCACCTCTGCCACCCAATTTGCACCTGATGACATCCCAGAAAGTGCCAAGCAGGGACATATTCGCCAACCGACGTGGAGAATTCGGCTACTTGAAACCTACCCGGAAATGGTAAGAACATGGAACAACATGCCACTGTACATCAAATATAACCCATGCTATTGCCCTGTGTTTCGAAGGAGATCATGGCCGGAGTACACACAAACAGTACTGACGATTAAAGGATGCGAGAAGTGGCTCAATTATGTGTACTTCGCACCCCCTAAGGGCCCACCCACTATTGGATATATGATTTCGACGATTCGACATTGGGGGGTCCGGTTCAAGAATGTACCTGATGTCATGACTCAGATGTGTCTGAAGATTTTCGAACTTATGTTGGTCACCTTCAGGACCTTCAAAAATGTCAAGGAACCGCATCTCTCAGCACTAGGATTTAACGAAGGTAATCAGGACCTTGTATACGACATGAGCACAACCCCATCGATTAATGTTGTGTATGCATGGCACGCTCGCATCAAATATCTACCGGCCTGCTTCAAACAAACGTTTGAAGAGATGTTTGTCACGGGCTTCTGGGAATATCACTCCGAGATATTCATTCCCAGACCATCCCATCTCTTGCAGTTGTTTGCAGTGGAACAAGCTCTCCATTCCGAAAAGCTACGTATTCCACATCCAGAGGTTCCTGGGCCGGTAGACTGGGATGCTCTACTCACAGATTTGGCCAAAGGATTGAGAATTGCCGAACACCACTTAGCGCAGGATGTCGTCGAGTACTACATCCAAAAACCCACTCAACAAGGGTCTGTCAGGGACGACAGACGCGAGAGAGGGGGGGGTGTTAGCAGCGGACAAGGGACTGAAGGATTAACGAGGCATGGCAGTCAGAGAAGAGAGTCAGAAGGGAGAGAAGGCACAAGCAGACAAGGGAGTCAACGAAGATCTGGCAAATAGGCCAACAATTTTCTTCAGGAAGAAGCAAGTACGAGCACTCACGCGGATCTAGCACTTAGGCAACCTTTAATTTTTCAAACCCTTTACACCCATTTAAAGTGATTTTCATCACTAAACACCATTGTAAATACCAATTCATCTTTTTGTAGCTCCATTTTGTGCAAGCCAAGGAGTCCTTGAGCTTGAGGAGCTTTAGAAGTATCTACCTGCCAATTTTCGTATTTTTTAGATCTCGTTTGAGCCCTCAAATAAGCCCTGGAACCTAATTTTTAACTAGGCCGGACACTAGGTCTGGACAGGGCCAAAACTTAGCCAAAAACTATAAAAAGAGCTAGAGAGCTCATTTTTGAGGTTAGATTGTAATTGAAACAAACTTGTAAGAGCTTTTGAAAGTAATCTAAGAACTCCATTGATTCTTGCCGTGTGTGCGCGTGTGTGTGTATGTGTGTGCATGCTAGTGTGCTTCTCACTCACGCACTTGTGCCGCCACTTGCTCGAGGTCTTCATACCATCCTCACGTCTTCCCGGATTGACATTAAAGGAGGTGCTACTCATCACTGAGCTACAGGCATCTACATCATTATTTGGGCATTCAATTCATGCAAGTTGATGGTGGAATAGCTTTGTGTCAAACAAAATATATTGACACATTATTACAACATTTTGGTCTTGAAGATTGCAAACCTATTTCCACTCCTATGGAAACAGGTTAATGGTTGAGTCTTCATGACACCCTAGAGATCCATTTGATGTTGTTCTCTATCAGCACACTATTGGATGCTTGATTTACTTATTTGGTGTGGCCTAATATTTAGTTTGTTGTCTCATAGATGAGCAAGTTTATGCATTTCCCAGGTGTCAAGCATTGGCAGGTATTTAAGCACATCTTTCGCTACTTGAATGGGTTTATCCCAAGGGGGGATCAGTATCATGAGATTTATATGGTTTTCTTGACTCTTACTAGGATAATTGTTATGAAACTTGTGTGTCCAGTAGTGGTTTTTGTTTCATGCTTGGTAGGTCATGCATGTCCTTGTTGAGCAAGAAGTAGACTACTATGGCCACTTCTAGTTGTGAGGCTGAGTATAGGGCAGCTTTCATAGTGATTATTGAGTTTGGGTGGCTCACATACGATTTGGGTGTTGGTCAATCTTTTGCCACCACCATCTTCACTAACAGTCAAAGCGCATTGGCAGGTGTAAGCAACCCTATGTTCCATGCTCCCACAAAGCATGTTGAGGTGCATTATCATTATGTCAGGGAGGGATTCTCTACTGGGGAGATCAATTTGGCATATGCACCCATAGAGAAGTACATTATAGAACTTTTCATAAAGTATCTACCTCAGGAGAAATTTGAAGCTTTCCAAAAAGCTTGGGGCTTACTTCCTTTCATGGATTGATCTCTTTCCACATGGCTTGGAATTGTTGGAGTTAGACATCTACGAAAGCACGTGAACACAACAAGGAAGGAGAAGAAGTTTGGAGCACAACACACAATGCTAAATGTATTACCACTATAATGTACAAAGATAAGTAGCCCGTCAGGGCAATAGGCATATATACAAGAGGGGGAAAAAACCTCCTAAAGAGGAAAGAAAGTGCCCCAGTGGTCCTAGAGTGTTCACAAACATCAGTACCTAAATATATCAACAAATCCCCATTGGGAGTGATGCAGTGAACAAGGAGTTGGCACTCATGTATAAGGAAGTGCCAAGCTATGTGGAATCAATCCACAAAAGGAAGTAAGCCCAAAGCTTTGCGGAAAGCTTCAAACTTCTCCCTAGCCAGAGCCTTCGTAAAAAGGTTTGCAGTGTTCTCCTGCGTGGACACATATGCCAAGCTGATCTCCCAATAGAGAACCTCTCCCTAACATAATGATAATGCACCTCAATGTGCTTAGTGCAAGCATGGAACACAAGGTTCCTCACAACTGCCAATGTGCTCTGACTATCAGTGAAGATGGTGGTGGTAGAAGATTGACCAACACCCAAATCAGCCATAAGGCATCTGAGCCACACACACTCAATAGTCATTGTGAAAGCTTCCCTATACTCAGCCTCACAACTGGAAATGGCCACAGTAGGCTGCTTCTTGCTCAACCAAGATATACATGAGCTACCAAGCATGAGGCAAAAGCCACAGTGGCCACATGAGTGTCATAGCAACTATTATATGGAGAACCCCTCAGAAGAGGTGTGAACCACCTCTTAGATTGGTTATTACATGGGCTCACACATGAGTGCCATGTGGCACCCATGTGTGAAGCCATGTGGGGGGGATGACTCATCATTATGGAGAGAGAATAACTAATTATGACTACTATGCGGCTGGGCGGCACACAAGGCATCGATCTCCGTGCTCGCGCGCTTCTGAGAAAGTTTTTTCCTCAGATTCTGTGCAACTAGTCCCCAAAAAGTGAGGGGACTCCTCGAGACACCAGAGATAGGACCCTACATTGGTATCCGAGCCAGAAGTACCGGCGTCCAGCAGCCGCACGCGCGCTCGTGAAGAGCGAGAGGACGACCAGCAGTCGCCGCCCGCACTCAGAGAGCAACAGGAGTCGCCGTCCGACGCGCAGACAACAGGTCAACAAGGACCGACGATCGGAACCAACACAGAGCGCAGCGACTGAGAGCTCACGCCTCTCATCCCCTCCTCTTGGATGAAAGCATGTATGGTATATCTTTCTTTATATACTCCGAAAATTCAGCTGCGCATGAATATGTGGGATAGGAACACTTGTTGACAGCTCTTCGACTTCGAATTGACATTGAGCTTAGAAGTGGACTAGGACATATTCGAAGTTTTTTTTTCGAGAATCTTGAAGCTTCAAGATGATGTTATAGATTAAAATGTTGGCCAAATGATTATACATACATGTATTACGGGCTGTGGAGAAGGGTTTAGGGTTTTGGGTTTTCATTGAAAAGCTTCAGTCCTTCAGTTTGGAGCTCTTCAAAGTCTCTACTTCAAGAGGGTTACCTTTTTATCTCCCACCGGTGACATACCTCATTTCTTCGGACTATATCTTCTTCATACCATATCGGATTTCAAATATCTTGGTCACGTTTCGAAGCTACGCTTTCAAGCTTCGCTCAGAGACCATCGGTGTTGGATTTGAAAGAGATTTGCCCTACCAAAATCTCTCTGCAGCGCTTCAGCAGGAACTAGGCGGTCACTCCCGGGCCTAGTTTTTCTTCATCCGGACTCCAAATCCAATTTTTTCACTTGGGATTGTCTCAAATTCTTGAAGTGCAGGTGCTGGGCAACAATTTGTGGACTGGCGAGGATTGGAAAATCTCTGAAATTGTTCAGTTACACTCAGTTTGCCCGTTTGGGATTTTTCCTACGCACTTTTGGTGTTATTTTGGATGGTTTATGGTGTCTAGAACCTCCCCGGACCAAGCGGACATTTCCAATTTTCTTTTGGGACTGGCGAGGAATCGAAATCAGCGGCTTGAAGCATCAAGGACCACTTGGGTTTAGCTTCCGCAACTCTACTTTGTATCAGGGAAGTGTTCTTGTGTTATATCTCTCTTCTTCTTGCATATTTAAACTCTACTTCCATTCATTTTCATACTCTCTAGTTAGCAAACGGGGGAAGGGTACTTAAACATGGAAACTAAAGGCAAACAAGTAGTTGAGACCACTTCTCCACCTAGAGAGCAACTAGAGGATCAGGATGCTAGGATGGAAGAAGTAGAGTTAAGACAAGAAATAGAAGAGAATTTAGAAGAAAAAGAGCCTTCACAGCAAGAGTATACTTATGAAGAGCTTATAGATGAATTTGTCACCCGTGACCAATTCATTGATTTGAAAGAGCAAACCCTTAAGTTAGAGAAAGATTTGGGTAGCATTACATCTCTTATACAACAACTTAAGTCTCAAATGATCTCCCTTGAGACTAGTGTCACCTCTTTCCTAGCTAGGAAGGAAAGAGAGACTCCTACCATTCCTCTAGAGATTACTAGGAAAGAGACTTCTCTTCCTAGTAAACATAAAGGAGAGAGCTCTAGGGAAGCTCCCCTCCTGAAAGACTTGAAGCCACCTACCTTCACGGGGGATGACCGAGACAGGAATAAGGATGCAATCTACACTTTTTTACAAAAGTGGCATGATTTGCATCAATTGAAGGGCACCCCACCTGAGTATCGTGTGCTAGAGGCGAGTCTTTCCCTCGGCCCACGTGCTTATAAGTGGTGGATGAGTCTTAAGGAGGCGAACTCTATCCCTAGTGACTGGACTCAGTTTGAGACTCTTTTTCTAAAAGAGTTTCTTCCTGAAAATGAAGAGGAGAGGAATTGGGATGAGTGGGATAGGATTACTCAAAGAGGCAGGCCTCTTTCAATCTATTTATCCCACTATAGAGAGATCACTTTGAAGCTTAAGGGTCTAGATGATTTTCAGAAGACCAGAGGGTTTGTTAGGGGCTTGGATAAAGCCATAAAGAGGGAAGTCAGGAGGAATGCGCCTAAGACGTTTGAGGAGGCGATCAAATATGCACAGATATATGAGGACCATAACCGTCCTCGGTATACTCCTATGGAGACGGATCAGCCCCTTAAACCTCTTAGCACCACTAAATTTAAGAAGAAATTGCCTTTCGGGAAAAACAAGGTTTTATTTAAAAAACAAAGATCACAAGGGCCTAAGCTATCCACAGACCAGTTTGAGAAGGCCAAAAGAGAGAACCTGTGTTTTAGGTGCCTATCCCCTAGCCATTCACAGTGGAACTGTCCACTCAAGAAGGGGGAAGAAAAGAAGAAAGGACCAGAGTCTAGTACGGCTCCTGAAAGGGGCAAAAAGGTGGTCCACCTAGTGCAGACCCTTCGTATTCATGGCAGCTCTAGCTGCAAGGGAGTGGAGGTGATGCACGAGGATATAGAGCACACGTGTTGTTTGACTCAGTCATTGTGGTCACCGCAGTTTGGACCACATGACTTGGTTAAGCTACATGGTAGTGTCTACAAGACCAGGGTGCGAGTCATGATAGATGACTTTGCTACTCATAACTTCATAAACTATGCTTTGGTCAAGAAATTGAAGATTCCCCAGCAGCCTAGTGCACATAAATACATTGTATCTATGATGCAAGGGCAAGATAAAAGAATATGGGATACTATGGTATCCAATTTGGAAGTCAAGATGCAGGATTATACAGATCATATGGACTTCCAAATTATGAACATGGAGAGGACAGATCTAGTCTTAGGAAGAGAGTGGCTATGGGGGTTGGGAGATACACTTAAGCGCAGCTATCAAAATAACACACTCGAGTTTGAAAAGAATGGAAGTAAAGTTTATATTCAGGGAGAGAGAGATGTACCTAGTGCACCTCTCATCTCATCATTAGAGTTGTATAGTCTCTGTTGTTCACAGCATGTACAACATATGTTTTTATTGTATAGTCATGATATGGAGCATTGTATAGACAGCTCATCTGATGTATATTTTCATGCTTTGAATGTAAATATGAACAGGACTTTCTACTATTCTTTTTTGCAAGAGTGTGTAGTTAAAAGTTTTAAGGATCTTATGTTTGAATACAGAGATGTTTTTCCCACTGACTTACCTAGAGGGCTACCACCTGAGAGAGGGGACATTGACCATGCCATAGAGGTTGTTACTAACACTAACCCTATTTGTAGACCACCTTATAGGCTTAGTGTTTCTCAGCATGAGGAGGTTGAGAAGCAATTGCAGGATTATTTAGATAAAGGCTTCATCAAACCTAGTAACTCACCATGGGCATCGCCAATGCTCCTAGTTAAAAAGAAAGATGGCTCTATGAGACTATGTATAGATTATAGAGCACTTAATAAGGTAACTATTAAAAATAGATTTCCAATGCCTAGGTTGGAAGATCTATTTGATCAGTTACATCAAGCTAGGTATTTTACCAAGCTTGACCTTAGATCAAGATATCATCAGATCAGGATTAGGGCAGAGGATGTCCCTAAGACTGCATTTAGGACTAGATATGGGCACTATGAGTTTTTGGTGATGCCTTTTGGTCTCACCAATGCTCCTGCCACTTTCATGAAACTCATGAATAGTGTTTTACGGCCTTATCTAGGACACTTTGTAGTAGACTTTTTAGATGACATTCTGATCTATAGTGCATCAAAACAGGAGCACTTGGAACACTTGAGAAAAGTATTTCAAGTGCTAAGGGAAAATTCGCTCTTTGCTAAGGAGTCAAAGTGTGAATTTTTCAAGAAAGAGATTAGATATCTTGGGCATATAGTCTCCCAGGATGGAATCCAGATGGATCTTGAAAAAGTAAGGGCTATTATGGAATGGCCACATCCACGGAACCTGGAGGAGCTGCAGATCTTCCTAGGTTTATCAGGTTTCTATCAAAGATTCATTAAGAACTATGCCAAAATTGCTGTCCCGATGACGGAACAGCTTAAAGGGAAAGGGAAAGCCTTTCATTGGGGAGATGAACAGAAGCAAAGTATGGAAAAGTTGAAGGTAGCAATTGCTACAGCTCCACTCTTACATATAGCAGATCCCAATAAACCATTTGTGGTTGAGACTGACGCGAGTGATTTTGCTATAGGAGCGGTTTTAGTACAGGATGGTCGACCATTAGCTTTTGAGAGCAAAAAACTAGAACCGGCTCAAAAGAATTACCCCGTCTATGAGAAGGAGTTGTATGCAATAGTCCATGCTTTGAAGAAGTGGCGTCATTATTTATATGGTGCCAAAGTTACGATAGTGTTTGATCAAGAGAGCATTAAGTGGCTCTCTAATCAAACAGACCTTAAAGGTCGTAAGGCCCAATGGGCAGAGACCCTTCAAGAGTTTGATTATGAGCTTAGGTATAGGAAGGGAAAGTTTAATGTGGTGGCTGATTCACTTAGCCGCATGCCTATGCTCAATGGACTGAGTTTTACTCAGATCACTAGTGAGCTACTTGAGTCTCTTAGAGGGAAATGTAGGCTTGATCCTGCATATTCCGAGATTTGGGAAGCCATAGAGAATGGGGATCATGATATACGGGTTTCCAATGAGGATAGAGTATCGACGGGTACTCAAGAAGGATTCAAGTGGAAGAATTACAGTGTCCAAGATGGATATCTGTTATATAAAGGTAAGGTGTGTGTCCCTAGAGATACTGAGATGAGACGGCATATTTTATATGAGTGTCATGACACACCTAGTGCGGGACACCCAGGAGTTAACAAGACTTATGATCTTGTTAAGAGGTAGTTTTATTGGCCTGGACTTCATAAGGACGTCCTAGAATATGTGCTTAAGTGCAATAAATGCCAGGTCAACAAAGCTGAGAGGTTGAGGATTGGAGGACTACTCCACCCATTGGATATTCCTAATGGGAAGTGGGAGAGTATCTCCATGGACTTTATAGTCGGATTACCTAAGACACAGAGAGGGCACGACTCGGTCTGGGTAATTGTGGATAGGTTAACCAAAATGGCTAGGTTTATTCCAACACGTACTACAGTGAAGACACCTGAGTTGGCTAGACTCTTTGTAGAGAACCTATACCGGTTATATGGTCTTCCTTTAGACATAGTTTCTGATCGGGATAGGAAGTTTACTAGCCACTTTTGGAGAGCGGTCTTCAAAAGGTTGGATACAAAGCTTAGCATGAGTACTGCCGAGCATCCACAGTCGGATGGGCAAACAGAAAGGGTTAACCAAATCCTAGAGGATATGCTTCGAGCATATGTGAATGGAAGGCAAACTAATTGGGAGGAGTACTTACCTATAGTAGAGTTTGCATATAATAGTGCCAAGCACTCTTCCACCGGACATAGTCCATTTATGCTTATGTATGGGTTTCAGCCAAGGGCTCCTTATGCAGTTGGCTTGCAGAATGAAAAAGTTCAAGCTGCAAAGGACTTCTTGGAAGAAATGAATGATATGCTTAGACTTGCTAAGGACAGCATTAGGAAAGCTCAGGATAGGGCTAGAGCCTATGCTGACCCTCAAAGAAGAGATATCAACTTTGAGGTAGGAGAGCAAGTCTATCTTAGAGTTCCATCTAGGTCTGAAACCATGAAGACGGGACCTTGTCCAAAATTATCTCCTAGGTATTGTGGACCTTTCCAAATACTTAAGAGAATAGGAAAGATGGCTTACCAGCTCCAACTTCCAGAGAATAGTCAAATCCATCTAGTTTTTCATGTTAGCCGGCTTAAGAAAAGGCTGGGTGAATCTGACAACCTCATTCCCGATAGTGAGGTAGTAGAGCCTATTTCTGTTCAATCTATTCCACATGAGCGAGAAAGCATACTACGCACTCGAGAGAAACGGACGAGGAGTCACTTGTATAAAGAGTGTCTAGTAAAGTGGAAAGATAGTTCAGAGGATAGTGCCACATGGGAGCGGGTTAGCACGCTTCAGAGACGGTTTCCCAGTTTCAGTTTACCTTCCCAAGAGTTTTCTTAAGGGGAAGGATATGGGGAAACAACACGGAGACAGGACCATGTATTTCTATACATGGGGATATAGTAGGAGTAGTGTTATTATTAGTTCTCTCTTTCTATTACACCTTCCAATACCATTTTTGAGGACAAAAATGGATTTAAGGGGAAGGAAATGTTATATGGAGAACCCCTCAGAAGAGGTGTGAACCACCTCTTAGATTGGTTATTACATGGGCTCACACATGAGTGCCATGTGGCACCCATGTGTGAAGCCATGTGGGGGGGATGACTCATCATTATGGAGAGAGAATAACTAATTATGACTACTACGCGGCTGGGCGGCACACAAGGCATCGATCTCCGTGCTCGCGCGCTTCTGAGAAAGTTTTTTCCTCGGATTCTGTGCAACTAGTCCCCAAAAAGTGAGGGGACTCCTCGAGACACCAGAGATAGGACCCTACAGCAACCAACCTCAATCACTGTCAGAAAAAGCATGCAAATCTGGCGGTAGTGATCCCCCCTTGGGATAAAAAAATCCAAGTAGTCGGGTACCACTGAGGTAGCGAAAGATGCGCTTAACCATCTGCCAATGCTTGACACCTGGGCAATCCATAAGTCTGCTCATCTATGAGACATCAAACTAAATATATGGCCGAGCAATGCATAAGCAAATCAAACATCCAACAGCCTACTGATAGAGAACAACATCAAATGCATCTCCAGAATCATGAAGACTCAATTATAAACTTGTATCCATAGGATTGGCAACAGGCTTACAGTCTTCAAGGCCAAAATGCTGCAATAATGTGTCAATATATTTCGTTTGACACAAAGCCATTCCACCATCAACTTGCATAAACTGAATGCCCAAATAGTGATGCAAATGCCCCAAATCCGACATCTCAAATGAGGCATGCAAATCAGCCTTAAAATCAGCAATATGCATGTCATGAGGACCAATGAGCAACATGTCATCAACATATACCACAATGATCAGAAGCACATCATTAGCATGCTTAACATATAACATGCTTTCAGTTGGACTATTCTCAAAACCATGTGCAATCAGATAGGCATATATCTTTTCATACCAAGCACGTGGTGCTTGCTTTAAGCCATATAATGCCTTCTTTAACTTGCACACTTGGTTTTCATGCCCTTTTTGCACAAAGCCATGGGGCTGAAAAACATACACTTCTTCATGCAAGTCACCATTTAGAAATGTTGTTTTAATGTCCAACTAATGTACATTCCAACCATGATGAGCTGCAAGTGCACAGATGCTATGAATAGTAGTCATTTGGCAAGTAGGAGCAAAGGTTTCATCAAAATCAATGCCTCTTTGCTGCACATAACCCTTTGCACCAAGCCTAGCCTTATACCTGTCAACTGTTCCACTCAGGTTTGTGTTTTAGCTTGTATACCCACTTAGTGCCAATGGCCTTCTTGCCAGGAGGCAAGTCACATGAAGATCATGTACCATTTTTCATGATAGCATCATATTCAGATTGCATTGCAACCATCCAATGTTTTGAATTTTGTGCTTCATCAAACAAAACAGGTTCAGTCTCATCACAGCGACTAGAGTCAGCCATAGCATAGCAACCTGATGCAAAAGAGGCACTATGAGAGCCTCACGGAGTACGATATAATAGAGGTGCATCTAATTTGCTTTCATGCAAAGTGTGCAGCAACCATTTTGGCATTGTTTTTGACTGCTCAATATCAGCTCTCTAATCAACAAGTGCATCATGTAAATCTACATTAGAAGTGGAATGATCTGCATCATCACATGAAACCTACAAAGGCTGAGAAGTTTGCCTCATTAGGACTAGCACTATGTTGATATATTTAGGTAGTGATGTGTGTGAACACACTAGGACCGCCGGGGCACTTTTTTCCCTCTTTAGGAGGTTTTTTTCCCCCGGCTTGTATATACGCCTATTGCCCTAATGGGCTACTTATCTTTGTACATTCTCTAGTAATACACTCACTATTGTGTGTTTGTGCTCCAAGCTTCTTCTTCTTCCTTGTGCTGTTCGCGTTGTGGAGGTGATCGCAATCTGGGTGGATCGGGTCCGGTCGTGGCACACACAGGGTGTATGAAGCTAATGAATGTTGGAAGGTTTAAGGACATGAAAGTGAAATTAATGTTGAGTATGGAGAAGAGAGAGATGTTGAAATGATTATGGGAATAGGAATGTAGGAGTGCAAGTTAGATTTATGAACATGAATGATAAGAATGAAAGAGAACCATACATACGAATGAAATTTGGAAGGAAGAATGGTCCATTGAAGGAGCTTCTTAAACACTTCCTAATTCCAATCCATATGCATAGTCTTCTTTGGATGATATGTATGCATGACGAGAATAGATGGAACCCTTACACATAAACCAGTTTCGAAAGGAAGAATGGTCCAATATTGGAGCTTCTTATACACTTTCAGAAACTAATCAATATGTATGGGTATGTATGGATTATATGCATGCAAGTGAATTATGATGATAGAGTTTACTCACAAGCTCAAAGAAACATCCTCATTGGTTCAACGCAATACTGCGGAGCCTTCTCACACATAGAAGAAATAGAAGACATGTAAAAATACTTAAGAGACTGAGAGAGGAGACAAGTGACAAGTGACATGAATTAAAAGGATTGGAATTAAGATACATGTATAAGATCGTCGTGGTACGTCAAGCTAGGTAGTCTACTGATCAAAGGTGGTTCCGACCCTCAAACCATGACAGTTCAATCGAATGTCACACGTAAGAAGGTGAGTTCCACTCCAGTGACCCTATGTATGTCTAGGCTCGTAACATCTAACTAAAGAAGTCTAAGACTCATTAAAATCAGCTCTAACTCACTCACACGCTCCACCGAGGGTGAGTCGAGATAGAGATGCTGGTTTCAAGAGCCTATCCTAGATTGGAGTTCTAACTTAAATTTGAAACTAGGTACTATACTCATACTAGCTCACCTTGGATCCTCACTCGCTCAACCGAGGGTGATCGTCTCAAGGAAACCGTAAGCTAGCATGAGCCCTATGGATGCCTAACAATGATGCTCTAGGAGTTTGGAGGGGGGTTTATATAGTTTTTTGAATGAATTTGGGCCCTTGGATCTAGAGAAATCAACTCTCAACCCTAGGATCACTACTTTTGATTACAACCATTTGATTAATCAAATCAATGGCTTGGAATTGTTCTTTCTATCAAATCTAGTGTAAAGGAGTGAAATTTAGGCGCCCTCATTCTCCACCATTGGATCTGGGGATGATCTGGACCGTCGGATCAGTGCTGACATCAATTCGGATAAGATAAGCCACTATTTTTGGAGAAAAGCTGCATTATTGATCTTTGATTGTCAAAAATTATCTTCTTTTATGGAAAAACTCGTGGATCCTCCTTGCTTTAAGCATAAGTGCATCTCCACCCTTGAATATGAGCTCATCTTGATCGTACAACATGGCTCAATCAGCTTTCGCCATGTGGTTGCCCTTCAACCCTTCAATTTGCTTAAACTAGAAAACTGCGGTGATCCTGAAAACTGGACTTTGTGCTCTTTGACCCTCCAAACAGGCTTTGATGAAGATGAAACTTTGTAGGACTATGTTTCCAAAGATCTCCTTCAGGAATATGCAGAAATAACTCCCATCTGAATCTCCCTTGTACAAGTTTGACTACATTTGGAAGCTTGCAAGGTGGCATTAAGGTCTCTAGGAAGCTCTGATGGCCTTGAAAATTTGTACAAATATGTAGCCATATATGATCTTTATACATGCCAAACTATATGGCTAACATAAATTTCTATACAAGAATTTGTAGGGTACAACTAGAAAAAATACATTTTTACAAAATGAACATAGCATATCAATGTGCTACTAAATCCATTTTCTGTTGAAATTTGGGCTATAGACTGCCTTTGACAATCTTTACAAGTATATGGATTTTCATCTAATTTGGTGACAATGAAATTTTTGCCCTAATTTCCCAACTTTGACCAGCTTTGACCGCTACTTGTATGTGAGCTTCCTTTGACATCCTTGATGCATCCTGGACTTCTCGGGGAATTCCGGCTACCTTCACCAAATATGTTTTTTGTAGGCCTTCACAAGTGAGAGAGGAGAGAAAATCTCGACGACAGCGTGCTTCCGTAGACATCTATCTCCAACAATTGGTATCAGAGCAGGTCGTCGCTTCATCTAGGGCGCCGTCGACACTCCTCCATTTGCAGTCTCCGAACGCACTATCGCAGCACTTGTGCAGGCTATTTCGTCTTTTTGTGCCAAAGGTACCAGTTTCTATGTGCTCGTCTAGGCAGTTCTGTTCAACTTTTTGAGATACAATCAATTTTCTGCATCAAGGTATTTTAGTCACCGGCCATGGCTGAAAGCAGTGATGTATTCCGTATGTTGGCTGTTGAGGATAAGTTGGATGGTACCAACTACCCATTATGGGCTTATATGATGCGACATGTATTGGTTGCAAAAGGACTGTGGAACATTGTGCAGGGTGTTGAAAGACGTCCTATTACACCTGCAACTACAGGTGCTGGAGCTGATGAAGATGGTGTCGAAGATGATATTCCGCAGATTCCTATTCGTACTGCTGTTTCTGTTGCACCTACTGCAGAGCAAATTCGTTGGGATGGCAGAGATGCCCAAGCACATGCATTGATAGCTTTGTCTGTCAAACATGCCATTATTCCTCATATTCGCTCTTGCAGAACAGCTAGGGATGCTTGGGATACACTAACCACATTGTACCAAGCTAGGAATGAGGCTCGTGTTGCTTACCTTCGAAAACTGTTGGAGAGTGAGCACATGAATGAAGGTGATTCTATGGACAGTTTCCTAACAAAGATCAAAGATTTGAAGGAACAGTTGATTTCTGCTAATGAGGTTATACCAGATAGCTCACTTGTGCAGACCGTTCTGAATGGTCTTCCTAATTCATATCAGAGTTTTGCTTCTACTCTTCGGTTGATGATGAAAGGCAATCCGAATGCCTTATCATTTGAGGAGTTAGTCTCTGTTCTGTTGCAGGAAGATCAGTCCAGGCAGAATAGTTCCATTATGCATGTTGCAGATCAAGCTTTCCTCGCTAGTCAGAAGGGCAAAGGAAAATGGAGCTCTTCTACTAGTAAGCAGAAATCTGCAAATGTTGCACATTCGAAGAACCAGGATAAAGATGAGAAGAAATCAGAAAAGCAGAAATTGTTTTGCAAGTACTGTAAAGGGAATGATCATATCATAAAGAACTATCCAAAACTGGCTGCAAAAGAGGCAAAGAAGAAAGAGGCTGGAATGGTTGTTGCAGAGGCCTCTACACCAAAAACAGAGTCTGCAAATCTTGTGCAGGAAGAAGAATGGGCGTTTACTACTGTTTGCAGTTTTGACCCATCTTCTCATGAGCAGTGCATGTCTGCAGTGGACTCAGATATTTGGTACTTTGATAGTGGGGCGACCAAACATATTACCTCGCAGCGTAGTTTCTTCTCTTCACTGGAGCCTGCCCCTACAGGGAATACTGTCACATGTGCCAACAACTCCTCTTATCCTGTCATGGGAGTTGGTAAGATCATTCTGACTACTGCTGATGGTAGTTCTTTCACCTTGTCAGATGCTTTATTTGTGCCAGGGATCAAGAAGAATCTGTTATCAGTTTCTGCATTAGCCAAGATTGGCTTGGTTGTGAAATTTGTTGATGACAGATGTACAGTTCATGATCTGTCAAATGGCGATGTTATTATTGCTTCTGGCATTTTATGTCGTGGGATATATAAGCTCATAGACTATGAAAGATCTGTGAATGATTCGGCATGTGCAGTTCATGATTCTCAGGCTATGTCAAATGCAAAGCTTTGGCATGCACGCTTTGGTCATCTGAATTTTGCTAGTTTGCTACGCCTGCAGAAATCTGAAATGGTGTCCTCTTTGCCCAAACTTGAGGCACCTGGAAAACATGTTTGTGAAGGTTGTATTTTGGGCAAAATGCAGCGTTCATCCTTTCCAAAAGATGGTTCAGTTCGGGCTACGTAGAAATTGCAGCTTGTACACAATGATGTCTGTGGTCCTATGCAGACACCCTCTTTTGGAGATTACCTTACTTCGTGACATTCATTGATGATTTTTCCAGGCATGCATGGGTATATCCATTGAAGGCAAAGTCCGAAGTGTTTTTGTGCTTCAAATAGTTTTTGGTTTTGGCTGAAAATCTGTCACCATGTAAAATGGGCACCCTCCGTTCTGATCGACGGGGGGAATATATGTCTTCTGATTTTAATGCATTTCTGGCTGAACGTGGGATAAAACACCAGTGTACAGTGCCGTATACACCTCAACAGAATGGAGTTGCTGAACGGAAGAACAGGTTACTCATGGAGATGGCGAGGTGTATGGTCAAGAGTCAGGCTTTATCACATAGTTTCTGGCTTGAGGCTGTCATGTGTGCAGCATATGTACTTAACAGGTGTCCCACTAAAGCGCTACAGTCTATCACTCCATATGAGGCTTGGCATGATCGCAAGCCATCTGTTGCTCATGTGCGGGTTTTTGGTTGTTTGGCATATGCACTAGTGCCTGAACAACATCGCAGAAAATTGGATGATAAGGCAGTAAAATGTATTTTTGTTGGGTACAGTTCTGAAAGTTAAGGCTATCGTCTGTATCATCCACAGACTAAACGCATTCTGGTTAGCCGTGATGTTGTCTTTGTGGAAGATGCTATTCAGCCATTGCTTTCATGTACTAAGGAGACATCTGTTAGCTATAAAGACATGTATGATACTTTGATGCCTCTTTTTACAGGTGGACAATCTAGTGCTGGTCCTAATGAGGCAACCTCTCAGCCTTTGCAGGCTTCATATGATGATGTAGATCATTCCATTTCTGATGCACATTTACATGATGCACTTGTTGATGAGAGAACTGATATTGATCAGGCAAAAACTATGCCAAAATGGCTCGTGCAGACTTTGCGTGACAGCAAATTAGATGCACCTTTGTCATATTGTACTCGTTCAGGCTCTCATAGTGCCTCCTTTGCATCAGATTGCTATGCTATGGCTGCGTCTAGCCTCTGTGATGAGAATGAGCCTGTTTCTTTTGATGAAGCACAGAATTTAGAAAATTGGATGGCTGCTATGCAATCTGAATATGATGCTATAATGAAGAATGGTACATGGTCTTTATGTGACTTGCCTCTTGGCAAGAAGGCCATTGGCACTAAGTGGGTATACAAGCTGAAGCGTAAACCTGATGGTACAGTTGACAGGTATAAGGCTAGGCTTGTTGCAAAGGGTTATGCGCAAGAAAGAGGCATTGATTTTGATGAGACCTTTGCACCTACATGCCGTATGACTACTGTTCGGAGCATTTGTGCACTTGCAGCCAATCATGGTTGGAATGTACATCAGTTGGACATTAAAAAAGCATTTTTGAATGGTGACTTGCATGAAGAAGTGTATGTTTTTCAGCCCCGTGGCTTTGTGCAGAAAGGGCATGAAAACCAGGTGTGGAGGTTAAAGAAGACGTTATATGGTTTAAAGCAAGCACCACGTGCTTGGTATGAGAAGATACATGCCTATATGATTGCACATGGTTTTGAGAACAGTCCAACTGAAAGCACCTTATATGTTAAGTGTGCTAATGATGTGCTTCTGATCATGGTTGTCTATGTTGATGACATGGTGCTCACTGGTCCTATTGAGACGCATATTGCTGATTTTAAGGCTGATTTGCATGCCTCATTTGAGATGTCTGGTTTGGGGCATTTGCATCACTATTTGGGCATTCAGTTTATGCAAGTTGATGGTGGAATGGCTTTGTGTCAAACGAAATATATTGACACATTATTGCAGCGTTTTGGCCTTGAAGACTGTAAGCCTATTGCCACTCCTATGGAGACAGGTTTACGATTGAGTCTTCATGATGCTGGAGATGCATTTGATGCTGTTCTCTATCAGCAGGCTGTTGGATGCTTGATTTACTTATGCATTACTCGGCCAGATATTCAGTTTGCTGTCTCACAGATGAGTAGGTTTATGCATTGCCCAGGAGTCACGCATTGGAAGGCGGTTAAGCGCATCTTTCGCTACTTGAGTGGTACTCGGCTACTTGGGTTGTTTTATCCCAAGGGGGGATCACTACCGCCAGATTTGCATGCTTTTTCTGACTCAGATTGGGCTGGTTGCTATGACACTCGTGTGTCCACCAGTGGTTTTTGCTTCATGCTTGGTAGCTCATGTATATCTTGGTTGAGCAAGAAGCAGCCTACTGTGGCCACTTCCAATTGTGAGGCTGAGTATAGGGCAGCTTTCACAACGACTGTTGAGTGTGTGTGGCTCAGACGCCTTATGGCTGATTTGGGTGTTGGCCAGTCTTCTGCCACCACGATCTTCACTGATAGTCAGAGCGCATTGGCAGTTGCGAGGAACCCTGTGTTCCATGCTCGCACTAAGCACATTGAGGTGCATTATCACTATGTTAGGGAGAGGTTCTCTGCTGGGGAGATCAGCTTGGCATATGTGCCCACGCAGGAGAACATTGCAGACCTTTTCACGAAGGCTCTGCCTAGGGAGAAGTTTGAAGCTTTCCGCAAAGCTTTGGGCTTACTTCCTTTTGTGGAGTGATGTCCACATAGCTTGGCACTTCCTTATACATGAGTGCCAGCTCCTTGTTCATTGCATCACTCCCAGGGGGGATTTGTTGATATATTTAGGTAGTGATGTGTGTGAACACACTAGGACCGCCGGGGCACTTTTTTCCCTCTTTAGGAGGTTTTTTTCCCCCGGCTTGTATATACGCCTATTGCCCTAATGGCCTACTTATCTTTGTACATTCTCTAGTAATACACTCACTATTGTGTGTTTGTGCTCCAAGCTTCTTCTTCTTCCTTGTGCTGTTCGCGTGCTTCCGCAGACATCTATTTCCAACACGCTACACTGTCCACTTGTAGAAAGAGGTAACAAAGTATCATACATGTCTTTGGAGCTAATAGATGTCTCCTTAGTACATGAAAGTAAGGGTTGAATAGCATCTTCCACAAAAACATCATGGCTAACTAGAATGTGTTTATTCCGTGGATGATACACACAATAGCCTTTGCTTTCAGAATTGTACCCAGCACAAATACATTTTGCTTTATCATCCAATTTTCTATGATGTTGTTTAGGCACTAATGCATACGCCAAACAACCAAAAACATGTAGATGGGCAACGGATGGCTTGCAACCATGCCAAGCCTCATATGGAGTGATAGAATACATCGCTTTAGTGGGACACCTATTAAGTACATATCCTGCACACATGACAACCTCAAGCCAAAAACCATGTAGTAAAACCTAACTCTTGACCATACACCTCGCCATCTCCATGAGTGACTTGTTCTTTTGTTCAGCAACTCCATTCTATTGAGGTGTATATGGCACTATACATTGACCATGAGTGACTTGTTCTTTTGTTCAGCAACTCCATTCTATTGAGGTGTATATGGCACTATTTTATCCCATGTTCAACCAGAAATGCATTAAAGTCAGAAGACATATATTCCCCCCCTCGATTAGAAATGAGGGTGCCCAATTTACATGCTGATAGATTTTCAGCAAAAACTAGAAACTGTTTGAAGCACATAAACACGTTAGACTTTGCCTTCAATGGATATACCCATGCATGCTGGGAAAAATCATCAACGAAAGTCAAGAAGTAAAGATAGTTCCCAAAAGAAGGTGTCTACATAGGACCACAAACATCAGTATGTACAAGCTGCAATTTCTAAGTAGCTCAAATTGAACAATCTTTTGGAAAGAAAGAATGCTACATTTTGCCCAAAATAAAGCCTTCACATACATGTTTACCGGGTGCCTCAAGTTTGGGAAAGAGGAAACCATTCTAGATTTCTATAGGCATAGCAAACTAGCAAAATTCAGATGACCAAAGTGTGCATGCCAAAGCTTTGCATCTGACATAGCTTGAGAATCATGTACTGCACATGCCAAATCATTTATAGATCTTTCATGATGGAGAGTGTTAATCTCCAAAGAAGAAGTTATCCTTGATGTTAGAGCACCTCTATATCAAGAACAACTCAAAACCTCAACCAATTTTGGAAGACTAATGTCTGCCAAATTATCAAATTTTGAACTAATTGTGAAGAAAGTGATTACTCAGAAAAGTGTGCTACTCTTAATCCACTCATTGACTAACCAAATGTGCAAAGTTTTTAATGAAACTTTGTACAAGGTGTCATCTAAAGGTTGAGCACCTTATGCAAGTTAAAACCTCTCAAAAGATTAAGTAAATCTTGAGATATGTATCAAACAATGTACCTATGTTTGAAACTGTACTTCTATATAGTCGACTTTGACACCTGCAATGTCTAATGCATGGTTCTCCCAAGCTAGACCCCATTCATTCAAATGATTTTAGCCACAAGTAGCTTACCTTTCAACTTAAAGAATGAGTGCTTACTTGCTCAAGACGTTACATTGTGGAGGGAGATTTGATCAAAACATTGACCACCACGATTGCACCTGTTTCTGTCTTCACTTCTTCACTTTACACATGTAAATGTTCCTACTTAAAATTATCTCAGCCTGATTATGATTAGGCTCTCAAAACTTGTACAAAGATCACTCTACTATAGATTTAGACTTGTACGAAAGAATTCCTCAAAAGGATAAACACAAAAGGAGCACTGAGCAAAAAATCGAGGCACAATTTTTTAGATTCTCTTCTATTATGAGAAAGTATACATCTGATGGATGATTTACTTCTTCATACTCCGCAAGTCTTCTAATGACTTCTAATTCTTATCATACATCATCTACACTACTCGTAATACATCTATATCAAGTATTTATAGATGTTTACATCCTGAATCATCAAGGATATAGAGTTTTTCTGAACTAATTACAAGATTAGTATACACATATACACAAGTCTTCAATTTTTTATCATGCACTAAACTTCAAGCCTCATATATTGATCTTTGCTTCATTCTTTGACTTCAAACTTTGTCCTAATCATCAATTTTTTATTGTCCTATACCAACAACTCCCCCTCAATCATCAATTGTGATTTCTCCATCTTCTTTATACGTGCCATGTGTTGGGTGTGTGTAGAAGTGCAAGAGACACACGAGAAGCACACACAAAGAGCACAAACGCAACAAGACACACGGAGAAGACGACGGCTGGAATAGCTCTCTCTATTGATCGATGAACCGAATTGAAGTAAGAGCTGAATAATATCCCTAAGTACAAAGTACCACCACATATGAGAGTATCAAGTATGTGGTAACATGGGGAAAAAACCTCTAGCCAGCACTAGAGTAAAAAGTGCCCATGTATAGGGAAAAGGTTCACATCAAAGCTACTCAAGGAACACATAAGTGTAACAAACTGCGAAAAGCTTCAAACTTTTCCCGTGGAAGAGCTTTGGTGAATATGTCTGCCACATTATCTTGGGTAGGCACATATACCAAATCAATATCTCCTGCATGAAGGTGCTCTCTCACATAGTGATAATGCACCTCAATATGTTTGGTCCGTGCATGAAACACTGGGTTTCGTGCAACAGCCAAAGCACTCTGACTATTTGTGAGAATATGCATAGCAGCATCAATCTCCATGCAAAGATCCATCAATAGGCGTCTCAGCCATATACACTCCACTGTCTTATGTATTTTGTCATACCATGCACGTGGAGCTTGCTTGAGACCATACAAAGTGTTGGGGGATTCTTTGACAAGAAGGAGTTTGAGGGTTTGTAGGAGAAAATGGAAGGACCAAAAGAGAAAATACACCTTGGAAGTCTCTGCCGTTTGATTACAGTAAGAAAAGTACAATGTTTGAATTACAAGATACACCAATACCTCTGTGCACAATCCCGCAGAGTGCCCAATTACAAAATATCCAATATCCCAATGTCCTCTTGCTGCCGACCTCCTCTGCAACAAACCTCCACCTGCTTCAAGCTTCTCCTTGTGCACACCTTGCACCAAGCTTCCACAAAGGGGGAGGAGTGAATACCTGCTGTCGGCAAGCGTACACTGCCAAAGGACCTTGAGATACTTGGGGGAACTATAGCTTAGCACTTCTCTGCACCAAAATCCTTGGTCACTCTCTATGCACCTTGCACTTCCACTTCTGTGCGACGTACTCTGGTGACTCTTGCACTTCTCTCTCTTGCTCCACTTAGCCTATGCTCTCTTGCTTACTCTAACCTTGGTCTAAGAATGGCTCTTGCCTTGATTTGAGTGTGTCGATCACGTACGCTCCTAACTGCAAGTGAATCTTGGTGCTCACTTTGATGTCCCAAGATGGCTCTCACAAGTGGCAGCCAACTACTCACTGTTTTGTCCTGTAGTGACTTTAGTCTAAAACCAAAAATTTTAATGGGGGGCCATACTTTCACCTGTGCGTACACTTTGCCGCTTCACATGCCTTCACATTTCCTTTTAATTCTTTACTTTTGCACATAAGGGGGGTTCACCTGAACCTTCCAAAACGCTTTAAAACACACTTTGAACCTTAGGGAAATTAGAGAAAGTACCTCTGCAACCTGCAACCTATTTTCTCCAATTTACCCTTTGTGGACCATTCATTGTGCACTACCTGTGCACTTTGACACCTGCACTTACGCACTTTGACTTTGCACCTGTTGACTTTGACCTTGACCTTGTTGACTTTGACCTGTTGACTTTGACTGCAGTTGACTTTGACCAACATGACATTTATGGGCTCAACACAAAGCTTTATGCAAGCGACAAACCATATGCTCTTTCCCTTTCATAGCAAATCCAGGAGGTTGCTTCACATAGACCTCTTCTTGCAAATCTCCATTCAAGAAGGCTGTTTTTATGTCCAATTGATGCACTTTCCAACCTCGATGGGCAACCAATGCAACCATAGTATGAATGGTAGTCATGCGTGAAGTAGGTGCAAAAGTTTCCTCATAGTCAATGCCATATTGTTCTGCATATCCTTTGGCAACCAATCTAGCTTTATAGCGATCAATGCTACCATCAGATTTTCTCTTAATCTTGTAAACCCACTTTGTACCAATGACATTCTTTCCTTTTGACAATTCACATAACTCCCAAGTACCATTCCTATGTATGGAATCCATTTCTGATTGCATAGCACTCATCCATTGTGGATCGTCACATGCATCTTCAAAAGAAAGTGGCTCTTCATTACATGCTGTAGCAATAAGAGAATAATCCACAAAATTACTTGATGCATGGTGAGAGCTTGATCTTGTTCTACCAAGTAAAGGTGCACTCAATTTACTGTCCTGCAAAGTTTGTTTAAGCCACTTTGGCATAGAATGTGCACTCTTGATAGACATGCGTTCATTATGTAAAACATCTTCAATATGTACATCATGCGTGGGCTGAATTTCATGCTCAATTTTAGCCATATTTTGACGCAAATGTTCAGCCATATGTGGCTAGAAATTTCTAGCAGTTTGGACATTTTTTTATTGAAAATTTTCAGCCATGTTTGGCTGGAAATTCTCTGCATTTTCAGCCCTATTTGGCTGGAATTTTTCAGCCCTTTGAACCTCAGTTGGCTGGTCTACATGGCCATAGTCAAGCGCACCATTTTGGAACAAAGGCATGAGTGTATCGAACACATCTTGTGAGCTAACTGTTGGCAGTTTTTTGCATTCAAGTAGAGGGAAAACTGATTTTTCAGCAAATACCACATCCCGACTCACAATAATTGTCTTCGTCAATGGATGGTACAACCGATATCCCTTACTTTCAGCACTATAACCAACAAACATACGTTTCTTTGCCTTGTCATCAAGTTTGTGACGTTGTTGTGATGGCACAAGAGCATATGCTAAACAACCAAACGCACGCATATGACTAACCATAGGCTTATGACCATTCCAAGCCTCATAAGGAGTGATGACTCTCAATGCTTTTGTAGGGCAGTGATTCAACACATAGTTTGCACACATGACCGCTTCCATCCAAAACTTATGAGGAAGATGCTTTCCTTTAACCATACATCGTACCATTTCAAGTAAAGTTCTATTTTTACGCTCGGCAACACCATTTTGTTGAGGTGTATATGGCACCATAAATTGGTGTGAAATACCTCTTTCACGAAGAAAAGCATTAAACTCATGTGACATTTATTCACCACCACGATCCGTGCATAGAGTCAAAAGCTTTTGTGAAGAAAAATTTTCAGCCATAGCTAAAAATGCTTTGAAGCAAGAAAATACCTCATTCTTTGCTTTCATAGGATACACCCATGTATGGCGAGTAGCATCATCAATGAAGGTAACAAAATATACATGCTTCCCAAAAGATGGAGTCTTGACCGTACCACATACATCACTATGAACAAGTTGCAATTTTTGAGTAGTGTGTGTATGACTATCTTTTGGAAAAGAAGCACGATGCATTTTTCCAAGAATGCAACCTTCACATGCATGCTTTTCAATGGACTCAAGTGTAGGAAAGCCAATAACCATGTCCTTCTTTTGCAAGTAGAGCAAACTATTGAAGTTTAAATGACCAAAACGAGCATGCCAAAGCTCCATTTCAGCCATGGAAGAAGTATGAGCAACTAAGGCATTCGAGGCAGCCCTCTTGTATGTGTCCATGTGATGATACAAACCATTACATAATGTACCAGACATCACGATAACATCGCCATTGCTGAAATCATGAACCATACACTTATCATCAACAAAGTGTACATGAAGTCCAGCTTTGGCAATCAACGGAACTGAAATTAAGTTCTTCTTGATACCGGGCACATACAATGCAATTTTCAAGAGAATCACACCTCCATTTGCATCCGTAAGCTCAATTTCTCCTACTCCAATGATAGGATAAGAGGCATTGTTTGCACACACCACATGTCCTCCTTTAGGTGCATCTTTCAAAGAGGCAAAAAATCTTTTGCATGATGTTATGTGCTTTGAAGCACCACTATCAAAGAACCAATCCGAATCAGTCTCACTCACAACCATACATTTAGAATGTAAAGAAGCATCATAATGACATGTAACAACACATGCCCAAAAATCTTGAGCCATGTTAGCTTCATCATTCTTTGCATTTGCTAAATTTTCAACAATAGAAATGCCGGATTCCTTCTTCTTTTCATTGCATTTTGCAAGCTTTCTACACTCATCAATAGTATGACCAGCCTTCCGACAATATTTGCATCTCTTCTTCTTTTGCAAATCACCATCATTAGAGGAATGAGTGGAAGAGGAAGCTTGAGTCTTGATGAACCCAAAGCTGAACCATACTTGCTTTTCCCCTTTTGTGAGATAGCAAGTGCTTGTGTTCCCTCAATCAAACCACTCCTATTCCCTCTAGATTGCTCTTCTTGCAAAAGAAGAGACACAACCTCATCAAATGCATACATATTAGGATTTCCTTTTGCAACCAAGCGAAATGTAGTAGCAAAGCTTTGAAAAGATTCCGGTAATCCTTTCAACAATGTAGAAATGAGTGATGCATCCGGAATGATCTCATCTATGTTTGCCAATTGCTCTTTCAAATCCTTGATGCGTGTCACATACACATCCACTGACTCATTTTCAGCCATACATACATCCTCAAGTTGCTTCCTCAAGTATGCAACACGTGCTTCATTACGCACGGCATACAAAGAAGCAAGAGTGTCCCATGCCTGTCGTGATGTAGAACATGACCGAATGTGTGGAACTATATGACGCTTCACTGAAAGCGCAATCAAAGCATGAGCTTGAGCATCTTTTCCATCCCATCTAAGTTGTTCCTGTGTAGGTGGAGAAGGAGAAACCACTGTACTCAAAGAAGAAGCTCCATCTGTGATAGTAGATTGTGAAGTAGAAGCATCTGCCGGTCTTCGATCTACATCTGCCACTATGTTCCAAAGTTGTTTTGCAACAAGAACATGCTTCATCATGTAAGACCACATCGGATAGTTGGTCCCATCAAGCTTATCTTCAGCTTGAAGCATGCCAAACAAGTCATTGCTGCCAGCCATTTCACTGAGGAATAAGAATGTGACAAAATCTTCACTTCGATGAAAGCTGAAATGAGTGCTGAAATTTCAGCTCACAAACCGTCTCTCTGATGGCGATTCTGAATGCATGAATGGCTTCAAGATGGGGGTAAAACCCCAGCGCACCTGGTGGAATTGTTTCCAGGCTGTTGAAATTCACACTTCTATGCTCCGAAGTCGATTTGCACTGTTAAAGTGCGCGCGCGCCGCGACGCGAAAAACCTGCTCTGATACCACTGTTGGGTGTGTGTAGAAGTGCGAGAGACACACGAGAAGCACACACAAAGAGCACAAACGCAGCAAGACACACAGAGAAGATGATGGCTGGAATAGCTCTCGCTATTGATCGATGAACCGAACTGAAGTAAGAGCTGAATAATATCCCTAAGTACAAAGTACCACCACATATGAGAGTATCAAGTATGTGGTAACATGGGGAAAAAACCTCTAGCCAGCACTAGAGTAAAAGGTTCCCATGTATAGGGAAAAGGTTCACATCAAAGCTACTCGAGGAACACATAAGTGTAACACCATGTCTTTGAACCTTTGTAACTTAGGTCCATCCAAGCTTTTGGTTAACATGTCTGCAATTTGATCTTTTGTTGAAGTATGTATGACTACAATCTCTTTATCAATCACCTTCTCTCTCAAGAAATGATATCGAATCTCAATATGTTTAGTCCTGGCATGAAAAACAGGGTTAGCAACTAGATACAATGAACTCATATTATCTCCATGAATAGTGGGCGTACTCTGAATGATGTCAAAACTCTTCATGAGAGTCTTCAACCATATAACCTCCTTTGTAGATTCAACCATACCTTTATACTCTAATTCTGTGGATGACAAAGCAACTGTATGTTGCTTCTTAGGACACCAATAGATTAACTTATCTCCCACATAACATAGATACCCATAGGTTGATCTCCTATCATCAGGATTAGCTGCCCAATCTATATCACTATATATCTTGATGTTTGTATCTGATGTGGATCCATAATACAAACCTTCTTTGAGTGTACCCTTAATGTACCTTAACACCCTTTGTCCTGCAATCCAATGTTCTTTCCTAGGACAATGCATGAATTGAGGCAACACTCCAATTGCATATGACAAATCAGGCCTAGTTAATGTAGTATAGATTAAACTACCAACCAGACTTTGATATAGCTTCATGTCCTTGAATTATTCTCCTCCATATCTGCTCAATTTCTGATTCGCTTCCATTGGAGTAGGTGCTACCCTGCAATCTTCCATTTTAAACTTGATTAGCAAGTTCTTCAAATACCTTTCTTGAGTCACATATACTCCATGTTGAGTATATGAAATCTCCATGCCGAAAAAATATGACAAATCTCCCAAGTCACTGATCTTGAACTCTTTCTCCATTTTCTTCTTAAGACTTTGTATGCCCTTCTCATCTGTACCTGTAAAAATTATGTCATTAACATATATGCACATGTAATGAACCCATCATCACTTGCTTTAACAAGCAAGCTACTATCTGCTTTAGACACTTGGAAGCCAAGCTCCTTCAAGAATCACAATTCTATAATTCCATGCCCTTGGGGCTTGCTTCAAACCATACAAATCTCTCTTGAGCTTAAACACATACTCTGGATACCTTTTATCCTTGAAACCTTCTGGTTGCTCCATGAAAACATCATCTAAAATGTAACCATTTAGAAAAGCATTCTTCACATCTAATTGAGATATCTTCCAACCTTTACATGCAGCAATAGCTATGAGAGTCCTTATAGTTGTCATCTTTGCCACAGGACTATAAGTCTCATCATAATCTATACCATATGTCTGAGCATAACCTTTCACAACAAGTCTAGCTTTATATCTAGACACACTTCCATTTGCATACCTCTTTGTTTTGTAGACCCATCTGCATCCAATGATCTTCTAACTATTTGCTTTAGGAACCAAATCCCATGTCTCATTCTCCATCAATGCATCATACTCCTCTTGCATAGCTTTCTCCCAAATTTCCTTACCTTTTGCCTTTTGATATGTAGAAGGGTCTTCCTCTGCTTTCACCATATAAGCATAATCTTTAGTGGTAAAAAATGAAGTTTCATAGCTATACCTTGTAGGTTGCCATTTGTGCCTTGATGATCTTCTGAGTTCTCCACTTCTTGAAGTTTCTAGTTCATCACATTCTGGATCACACCAAGGCATTTCTTCAACTTCAATTAATGCTTTATTGTTCTCTTCTTCATCAAATATTTGAACCTTTGATTTACCTTTCTTCTGGTTCAATGTTTCTTCATCACTTGCATGAATATTAATTGTACATGCATACCAAGTACCTTGCTCATCAAATGTAACATCCTTTGACACAAGGAATTGCTTTGTGGATGGACTCCACAACCTATAACCCATCTGCGTATCATCATAACCAATGAACACCTACTTTTCAGCTTTAGGTTCCCATTTATGCCTCAACTGAGATGGCACATATGCATAAGCCAAACATCCAAACACTTTGCAATGATCTAAGGTAGGTCTCTTACCCCACCATGCCTCATAAGGTATCATACCTTACAAAGCTTTACATGGTAGCGTATTAACCAAGTATGTGGCTGTATTTATAGCCTCAACCCTCAAATAATTGGGACAATTTTTCTCCTTCATCATTGACCTTGCAAACTCAACAAGAGTTCTATTTCTCCTTTCTGCTACACCATTTTGTTGAGGAGAGTACCTGCAAGTAACTTCCCTTTTTATACCTGCATTCCACAAGTAATCACTGAACTCATTAGAGAAATACTCTCCCCCTCCATCTGACCTTAGTCTCTTCAATTTTTGCCCTGTGATTCTCTTTGCATACACATGATAATGTTTAAATGTATTGAACACCTCTGATTTATCTTTGATCACATATTTAGTGATCCACCTGGTAGCATCATCAACATCAATCACATAATATCTTGAACCATTAATGCTAAAGTCCTTTGATGGTCCCCACACATCTGTATGTACCAATTCAAGCTTCTTTGAATACATGAAACCATGCTTATTATATGATTTCTTATGAGCCTTACCTAATTGACATGCCTCACATCTGTATGTCATGTGTTGACCTGCAACATTAGGTAATCCAAGTACTGAACCATTGTTAATCATATCCTTAATACCTCTTTCATTGAAATGTCCAAGCCTTTTATGCCAAAGATCTAACTCAGAGATCTTGTGTCCTCCATAAGTGAACAAGGCATGACCAACATCACCTTGAATCTTCAATGTGAATAGCCTTCCTTCTTTCTTTCCTGAAACAATTTGTTTATACCCATTGCTAGGATCTTCTACAAAAACTCCATCATTAGTGGACCTTACTTCATAACCTTTCTCTACAATTTGCCATACACTTATCAGATTCTTTGGGATTGTAGGAACATACAAAACCTTACTCAGAAGAGTGCTTCCATCCTTAGCCTTCACTGATCCATAGACTTCACATTGTGCTTTGTGTTATCACCTATTTGAACTACATGATTACTCACCTTATTCTCCAAATCGGTCATCAAAGCTATGTTACCACTGAGGTGATTGCTACACCCTGAGTCTATGTAGAAAACTCTTTGATCTTCACTTTTTCTTTCACAAATTGCATTCATAATTAAGGTTGAATCCTCCTTCTGATCTGAAGCATAGTTGTAGTAGGTATTATTTTAGGGTTGACTTTGGAAGCCTCTTCCTACATTTCTTCCAAAGAAACCTCTACTATCTCTACCTCTGAAATTACCTCTCCAATTTCTATTATCTCTTCCTCTTTATTTAAACTTCTGATTATATCCTCCACCATTCTAATTATTATGCCAACATTCATGAGCTAAATGATTAGTCTTACCACAAATCCAACAAGCTTTGGCACCATATTTATTGCTTATGCCTCTTCCTCTTCCTTTGCCACCACCTCTTCCTCTTAGGAAGTTAGCTTGGCTAGTTGTACCTTCATCTTCATTCAATTGTTGCTTGCCTTTGTTAAACTTCTTCTTGTCCTTTGAATACATTGCTTGACCTGTACTTTTATCAACATCACCTTTGACATCTTGCTCAAAGGTTAGCATATGTCCTAGCAATTGATTCAAATCAGGAGTGAAATGATCTAGTGATCATTCAATTGATAGAATGAAAGGCTTCCACTTCTCATCTCCTCTCAAACCTGTGAGAATTTGTTTTACCAATTTATCCTCTTCAATATCTTCATCAACTGCTCCTAATGCATCTCCAATGTCCTTCATCCTTGCTACATAATCAGAAATAGATTGAGAAGCCTTCTGCTTGAATATGGTGAATTCTACCCATAAATATGCCTTCCTTGACTTTGTAGTATTTGGAAATGCTCCTCCAAAGCATTCCATATATCACTTGCACTTTCAAGTCCTCTAATGTGAGGTAGAAAATAATCATTAACTCCCATGTAGATAATGCTCCTTGCTTGAGCATCCTTCTTCATCCATGTCTTCAAATTTGAGAGCTCTTCCCTAGTTGGAACACTAGGATCCCTAAACTTTGGTTTTTCTTCTTCACCTGTGATGTAACCTATCAGGTCTTTGCTCATGAAATGAGCTTCCATCCTCATTGACCAAGCTGGATAGTTTTCTCTATTCTATTTCTCTATTTGAAGGGAATCTCCCATCCTTTCTTCACCTACGCAATAAGTTCTTCAAGCTTTGTGAATAATGAATGTACCTTTACTTCGAATGTAGTTCCTTTGATCTTCTTGATAGCTTCAGGCCTCCTTCTCTAGCTTTCACTTCAAACTTTCACCTTTTGAATCTTCAAAGGTTTATTTCTATATAACTGCAACAGTCGGGATCCTCCTTTCTTCAATTCTAATAACTCTTGCTCTAATACCACTAATGGAGAGTGTTAATCTCCAAAAGAACAAGTTATCCTTGATGTTACAACACCTCTATATCAAGAAAAACTCAAAACCTCAACCAATTTCGGAATACAAATGCCAAATTATCAAATTTTGAACTAACTGTGAAGAAAGTGATTACTCAAAAATGTCTGCTACACTTAATCCACTCATTGAATGATCAAATGTGCAATTTTTTTAATGAAACTCTGTAGAAGGTGTTGGCTAAAGGTTACACTCCTTCTCCAAGTTAAAACTTCTCAAAAGATTCACTAAAACTTGAGATATGTAGCAAACAATGTACCTATGTCTGAAATCATACTTCTGTATAGTTGACTTTGACACCTGCAACTTCTAATGCATGGTTCTCCCAAACTAGATCGCATTTATTCAAATGCTTTTAGCCACAAGTAGCTTACCTTTCAACATAAAGAGTGAGTGCTTAGCTGCTCAAAACTTTACACTGTGAAGGGAGATCTGATCAAAACATTGAACATCGGGATTGCACCTCTTTCTATCTTCACTTCTTCACTTTACACATGTAAATGTTCCTACTTAAAATAATCTCAGTCTGATTACAATTAGGCTCTGAAAACTTGTGCAAAGGTCACTCTACTATAGATTTAGACTTGTACAAAAGCATTCTTCAAGAGGATGAACACAAAAGGAGCACTGAGCAAAAAATTGAGGTGCAATTTTTTAGATTCTCTTCTATTATGAGAAAGTATACATTTGATGGATGATTTACTTCTTCTTACTCTCTAAGTCTCCTAATGACTTCTAATGCTTGTCATACATCATCTCCACTACTCGTAATACATCTATATCATGTATTTATAGATGTTTACATCCCGACTCATCAAGGATATAGAGTTTTTATGAACTAATTACAAGGTTAGTGTACATGTATATACAAGTCTTCAATTTCTGACCATGCACTAAACTTCAAGCCTCATATGTTGATCTTTGCTTCATTCTTTGACTTCAAACTTTGTCCTAATCATCAATTGTTGATTTTCCTACACCAACATTTCATAGTTTATGAGCTTATACAACCCACGACATAAAATGCCAGAAGGAAGAATAACATCGCCATCTAATAGATCATGAACTATACATCTTTCATCATCAAATTTCACAACCTGGCTAATGCAAAAATTGATAACATATTTTTCTTGATCCCTGGCACAAACAAAGCATCTGAAAAAGTGAAAGAACTACCATCAACAGTAGTCAAAATGATCTTACCAACTCCCATGATAGGATAGGAGGAGTTGTTGGCGCATGTAATAGTATTCTCTATAGGGGCAGACTCGAGTGAAGAGAAGTAACTGCACTGCAAGGTAATATGTTTGGTCGCCCCACTATCAAAGTACCAAACATTTGATTCTACTGCGGACATGCATTGCTCATGAGAAGATGGGTCAAAACTGCAAATAGTAGTAATCGCCCATTCTTCTTCCTGCACAAGATTAGCCGACTCTGTTTTCAATGTAGAGGCCTTTGCAACAACCATTGTGGCATCTTTCTTCTTTGACTCTTTAGCAGATATTTTTGCACATCTCTTAATGACATGATCATTTGCTTTATAGTATTTGCAAAACAATTTCTGCTTTTCTGATTTCTTCTCATCTTTGTCTTCCTTCTTCGAATGTGCAGCATTTGCAGATTTCTACTTACTAGTAGAAGAGTTGCATTTACCTTTGCCACATGATGATGTTTCTAGTGTCCATGATGATGATGATAAAATAAGAGGATTAGTGCTAGATATTGTCACATGTATCGTAGCCTGAAAGTGACCATCTTGAATCATTTTCAATAGCTCAGAATTCCGACCCATCTTTGTGAGGTGGATACTAGAAAGTGATACACTGCTTGGATCTAATGGTGCATACCATGGTACAAGTGAAGAATATGCCAAGTCTTCCTCCATGATAACCTCAAAGCCTTTTAGCATTTGATAGCTTCTCTTTATTTGTTGATTTTTTGTTTTGGTCTTCATATTCTTCCTGTGAGTGAATTGTATTTACTGTTTGTCTTTTTAAGTGGGGAGAGGAAATCTCTTCGAGAGCGGCTTTTTGTGAGGTTGAAAACTTTGCTTGTGAGTCATGGAGGAGTCTCTGCACTTCCTCACACATTAACACTTGGCCGTGATTGTAAAGTGTTGTGAAAAAGCTTTCATATGACCTAGGAAGCTTTATAGAAGCCTAATAACAATATCCTCACTTGACATCTATCTACCATGCAATGTGAGCTTGCATTGGTAATCGTCAAAAGTAGTCATGAGCATGGTTATGGAACTCTACTTCTAAGGCATAAATTATAGAGGGATTCTTGTCCTCATAGATATCCTAAAGTGTTTTCCAAGACTCATGGGAAGTCTTGCAAGATGTAATGTGTCTTTTAGATAAATCATTACAAGCTAACAATAATTTTCATAGGGCTCTCTTATCTTTTACATTCAAACTGTTTTAGGATGCTAAGTCACCATCATTATCCTGATTGGGTTATATAACATCTATTACTTAATATAGAAAGGTTGTATATAGATAATCCATAATCACGTCCTCACACAAATTGTATATTGTGTTGTTTAACCTCTCATCCTTGGGCATGAACATAGGCATAAATGAAGGAAAGTACAAGTGATTAGAAGAAACTACATTCAAAAGGGTAGACATTGTTGCCCTTGAAGCAAATTGAACTTTAAAATTGAAGCACCACACTTGCAAAATGGAGTTGGCACCCAAATTTGAGATGGGGTAGGGAAGGGGGCTTACAGCAGCCCCTTGTTCTTGTTGACACCTTGAGAGGGCTTAGAACAGCACAAAATGCATTGAGAGACACCATTTGGGGACTTACAATAGCCTCACAAACACATACACACACACACACACACTTGGACTCTTTCTTATGTTTTTGGTTACAAAGGGAGGGAACTTAGTGTCAAAGTGGTTTGTCTCAAAATTGAGGGCTAAAACCCTTGGGAGAATACAATATATCCCCTTAATGAGTAAGTTCCATGATGGCAAAGGAGGTGTCAAGATTACTATGGGGATAAAAACACCCTTAGGGATAGATACCCAAGCATCACAAAAATATTTTGATGATAGATGCTAAATGCAAAAGATGAAGCTAAATGATGGTGCTTAAAAATCTATAGATTTATGGGGCCGTTGAGTTTCAAATATGGATGGAGATAAGACTCATGAATTGGATTCACGTCCCTTGCGGTCCCCCCTTCTCCAAAAGAAATATGTAGTGAGTTTTTGATGGTTGAATGTGAACTAACTTATTAGTCAAAAACACTCCCTAAAGATACATGTGCCTATGTCTAGAGCAATGGAGTCAAATTTAAAAGTCGGGAAGGGATAGAATGTACATGAAGATGTGAAGCAAATGCAATGAATTTTTGGCAAATCATATCATTAATGATATCATAAAATTCAAAATGCAATCTTCCAAGGTCAAATTCATTGCACTAGTTTATTTGACTTGAACTGTGCATTTGAAGATCATGTGATTATGCCTCATGCATAACAATCATAAGGTAAATCTATTGAGAGTGCTCTCTCTCTCACGTGACAGAAGTTGCAAATAAAATTATGTCTTTGGTTATCCTACTTGATCAAGGAGAAGGAAAAGGTCATCCGTGTGCCCTGTAGCCTTGGTCACCCTGCTTGCTATTTGCTCCCTCTCTATTGGCAAAGAGGATCAACTACTTTATTGCTCTGATGATGTCGCAACTTTTGCGTGTGCTTAGACCACACGATTGGTGGCAGTCCTTCTATTGATATATGTTGGTAGTGATGTGTGTGAACACACTAGGACTATCGGGGCACTCTTTTCCCTCTTTAGGATGTTTTCCCCTCGGCTTGCATATATGTCCATAACCCTAACGGGTCACTTACCTTTGTAAATTCACTTGGTAATACATTCAATATTGTTGCTCCAAGCTTCTTCTTCTTCATTGTGATGTTTGCATGCTTCCGTGAACCTCAAACTCTAATAATTGGTATTGGAGCAAGTTGTTGCTTCATCTAGGGTGCGACACTCCTCCATTCATAGTCTCAAAATAGCACAAAAATAGGTGAGCATACTTAAGGTGATTAGGAGTTCAAAATAGCTTCGTTGTGTTGTGCCAAAATTTTGATCTGAGCTCGTTTCAACCTCCGAATGCACTATCACAATGCCTGTGTAGGCATTTTCATCCTTTTGTGCCAAACATATAAAAAGGTTTCTGTTCACCAAATTAAGCGCTTCAAATTTTGCTATAGGTTTAATAGATCTCGATCGGGTAGTTTTGTTAAACTTTTTGAGATACAATCATCTTTTTGCATCAAGATATTTTGGTTAGTGGCCATGGCTGAAAGCAATGATGTATTCCATGTGTTGGATGTTGAGACAAGTGGATGGTACCAATTACCCATTGTGAGCATATATGATGTGTCATGTATTGGTGGCATAAGGACTGTGGGATATTGTGTAGGGTGTTGAAGAACAACCTACTACACCTGTAAATATAGTTATTGAAGGTGATGTAGATGGCATTGAAGATGGCGAGCTTCAAGTTCGTATTCGTGCTAAGGTTCCTATTGCACCTACTCCAAAGCAGCTTCAATGGGATGGCAAAGATGCTCAGGCAGATGCATTGATAGCTTTTTCTATCAAACTTTCCATTATCCATCACATTCACTCTTGCAAAACAACAAAGGATGCTTGGGACACACTTACCACTTTATACTAGGAAAGAAATGAGGCTCATGTTGCTTACCTATGAAAAGAGTTGGAGAGTGAGCATATGAATGAAGGAAATTCTATGGACAACTTTTTGACAAAGATCAAAGATTTAAAAGAGTAGTTGATTTCTGTAGATGAAGTCTTGCCAGATAGTTCACTTGTGCAGAACATTCTTAATTGTCTTCTTGATTCAAAACAAAGTTTTGCTTCTACTCTTTGATTGATGATGAAAGGAAATCCAAATGCGTTAAAATTTGAGGAATTAGTCTTTGTTTTGTTGTAGGACGATTAATCTAGGCAGAACAAGTCCATTATGCATGAAGCAGATCATACTTTCTTAGCTAATCAGAAGGGCAAAGATAAATGGAGCTCATCCACTAGTAAGCAAAAATTTGTTAATTTTACACAATAAAAAAAGGAAGACAAAGACAAGAAGAAATTAGAAAATTAGAAAATGGTTTGTACATACTATAAAGGAAATGATCATGTCATAAAGATTTGTCCAAAACTAGCTGCAAAAGAGGCAAAGAAAAAAGAGGCTAGAATGGTTGTTGCAGAGGCCTCTACACCCAAAACAGAGTCTTCTAATCTTGTGCAGAATGAAGAATGGGCATTTACTATTGTTTGCAGTTATGGACCATCCTCTCATAAATAGTCTATGTCTATAATAGACTTAGATGTTTGGTACTTTGATAGTAGGGCAACCAAACATATTACCTCACAACACAGTTTATTCAGCTCACTTGAGCCCATCCCTATAGGGAATATTTTCACACGTGCTAACAACTCCTCTTATCCTGTAATGGGAGTTGGAAAGATCATTTTGACTACTAATTATGGTAGTTCTTTTACATTGTTAGATTCTTTGTTTGTGCTAGGGATCAAGAAAAATCTATTATCAGTTTCAACATTAGCCAAGATCAGCTTGGTTGTGAAACTTGTTGATGACAAATGTACAGTTCATGATATGTGTGTACCTAAGTCACGAGGTCTTAGGGACTTGTGCCAAAGAGACTAAATCTCATTTGCCACACAAGTACGTATAGTGGTGGATTGAGACATGCTTAATTATCAATTCGAAGAACCTATCGAACCAAGTGTATGAGGACATGTGCACACATGATGGAAAGTGGAGTGGTTCAGCTAAAATGCAATAGAAAAGACTAACCTACCTCTCCAACTCACTTAAGCTCTGAAAATGTCTATCGCGATGCCACTTACAACAGTAAACACAAATTTGAATGTTTCTCCCAACTCTGAACTCCCAATATGGGCCATAGTGGGTTTCTTTCGAAGCTCTCGATGAGACGCATCATTGGTAGTATTTTCACTTGAATCTGACAACCGCTCTTTAAGTTATGGCCAAAATAGTGAATGGTGGGAAACACCTTCACTCATTCCACAACTCGTACATGCTCACACACACACTACAGTAGTTCAAAAGTGTTGGGGAGGGGTAGACAACAGTCCTACACACACATTTCAAGCTTCACACACACACAAAAGATCATAGAGAAGAAGAAAATCTACAGGAAAGAAGCGAATTCGAAATTTTGGAGCTCTCCTTCTTCACAATGGCAAAAATTCCTTACAAAGAGTCACCAAGTGACTTATATACATGCATGGTCATTTCACACAAGTGACCGACACTTTATTGGCTAATCTCTAATTTCCTATTATTTTATAAGAAATATGTTACAAGGAGTTGGGTTTATGCATCTAGAGGAATCCTCTAGTGCATTTTACATAGCTTTGAGGGAATTTTCTAGGATTTTGAAGAAGAAAAATATGCCCATTAATTTGAAAATTTTGGGGATCCTCTTTTGTGGCCTCTTTTTTCTACAACACTCTCCCCCTCTTCGTCTCTGTTGTCCCTTGATAAGCTTTGCATCTTGTTTGCAGCTTGTCTATGGCTCTTGAATACATGCACCCAATGGTCAAAGAAGCGATAAGGACTGTCAGAAAATTTGTTACTTTATCCGAAGTTAGTCCTTTGCTTGGATAAGCCCCTTGGTATTCCTTATATCACAAATCTGGGTTGTTGTATTAAATCGGGCTACCAGACACGCCATCAGTGGCTAAGAATGTGATGTTCTTAGTCACCCTCTTTAACTTTTTAGCCTCTGCCTCTTTCTAGCTTTTGGTCTTCTGATATGTCTTTGTCTTCACACATCTGACCCTGTTGTATTGCTTGGAGCTTGTTTACTTTCTTCCACCGCATGCCTTAATTTGTTGACCTCTAATCTCTTTTAAGTCAGCATTGTTGATATATTTAGGTAGTGATGTGTTTGAACCCTCTAGGACCGCTGGGGCACTTTTTTCCCTCTTTAGGAGGTGTTTTTCCCCCGGCTTGTATATACGCCTATTGCCCTAATGAGCTACTTATCTTTGTACATTCTCTAGTAATACATTCAGTATTGTGTGTTGTGCTCCAAGCTTCTTCTCCTTCCTTGTGCTGTTCGCGTGCTTCCGTAGATGTCTATCTCCAACAATTGGTATCAGAGCAGGTCCTCGCTTCATCTAGGGCACATTCAACACTCCTCTATTTGCAGTCTCAGAATCGCACGTTTTTTGGTGAGCATACTCAGCGTGTTTTCAAGATCAAAACAGCTTTGCTATGTGGTGCCGAAATCGCGATTTGAGCTCATTTCGGCCTTCGAATGCACTATTGCAGCGCTTTTGCAGGCTATTTTGTCTTTTTGTGCCAAAGGTATATACCAGTTTCTATTCGCCAGTATAAGCGTCTCCAAGTCTACTACATGTCTAGTGGAATTTGCCAAGGCAGTTCAGTTCAACTTTTTGAGATACAGTCAATTTTCTGCATCAAGGTATTTTAGTCACCGGCCATGGCTGAAAGCAGTGATGTATTCCGTATGTTGGCTATTGAGGATAAGTTGGATGGTACCAACTACCCATTATGGGCTTATATGATGCGACATGTGTTGGTTGCAAAAGGACTGTGGAACATTGTGCAGGGTGTCAAAAAACGTCCTATCACACCTGCAACTGTTATAGCTGCAGGTACTGAAGCTGATGCAGAAGGTGTCAAAGATGGTGATATTTTGCATATTCCTATTCGTGCTACGGTTTCTGCTGCACCTACTGTAGAGCAAATTTTCTTGGATGGCAGAGATGCCCATGCACATGCATTGATAACTTTGTCTATCAAATGTGCCATTATTCCTCACATTCGCTCTTGTAGAACAAATAAGGATGCTTTGGATACACTTATCACATTGTACCAAGCTAGGAATGAGGCTCGTGTTGCTTACCTCTAAAAACAGTTGGAGAGTGAGCACATGAATGAAGGTGATTCTATGGATAGTTTTCTAACAAAAATCAAAGACTTCAAGGAACAGTTAATTTCTGCTGATGAGGTTATACTAGATAGTTCACTTGTGCAGACCGTTTTGAATGGTCTTCCTGATTCATATCATAGTTTTGCTTCTACTCTTCGGTTGATGATGAAAGGAAATCCAAATGCCTTATCGTTTGAGGAGTTAGTCTCTGTTCTGTTGCAGGAAGATCAGTCCTGGCAGAACAGGTCCATTATGTGAGTTGCAGATCAAGCTTTCTTGGCTAGTCAGAAGGGCAAAGGAAAATGGAGCTCTTCAACTAGTAAGCAAAAATCTGTTAATTTTGCACATTCGAAGAAGGAAGATAAAGATGAGAAGAAATAAAAAAAGCAGAAATTGGTTTGTAAGTACTGTAAAGGAAATGATCATATCATAAAGAACCGTCCAAAACTGGCTGCTAAAGAGGCAAAGAAGAAAGAGGCTGAAATGGTTGTTGTAGAGGCATCTACACCAAAAACAGAGTCTACTAATCTTGTGCAGGAAGAAGAATGGGTGTTTACTACTGTCTGCAATTTTGACCCATCTTCTCATGAGCAGTGCATGTCTGCACTAGACTCAGATGTTTGGTATTTTGACAGTGGCGTGACCAAACATATTATCTCGCAGCATAGTTTCTTCTCTTCACTCGAGCCTTCCCCTAGAGGGAATACTGTTACATGCGCCAACAACTCCTCTTATCCTATTATGGGAGTTGGTAAGATCATTTTGACTACTGCTGATGGTAATTCTTTCACTTTGTCAGATGGTTTATTTGTGCCAGGGATCAAGAAGAACCTGTTATCAGCTTTTGCATTAGCCAAGATTGGCTTGGTTGTGAAATTTGTTGATGACATGTGTACAGTTAATCATTTGTCAAATGGCAATGTGATTATTGCTTCTGGCATTTTATGTCGTGCGCTATATAAGCTCATAGACTATGAAAGATCTGTAAATGATTTGGCATGTGCAGTAAATGATTCTCAGGCTATGTCAGATGCAAAGCTTTGGCATGCACGCTTTGGTCATCTGAATTTTGCTAGTTTGCTACGCCTACAAAACTCTAAAATGGTGTCCTCTTTGCCCCAACTTGAGGCACTTGGAAAACATGTTTGTGAAGGCTGTATTTTGGGCAAAATGTAGCATTCTTCCTTTCCAAAAGATGGTTCAGTTCGGGCTACTCAGAAATTGCAGCTTGTACATTGTGATGTCTGTGGTCCTATGCAGACACCTTCTTTTGGAAATTATCTTTACTTCATGACTTTCATCGATGATTTTTCCAGGCATGCATGGGTATATCCATTGAAGGCAAAGTCTGAAGTGTTCATGTGCTTCAAACAATTTTTGGTTTTGGCTGAAAATCTATCAGCATGTAAAATGGGCACCCTCCGTTCTGATCGAGGGGGGGGATATATGTCTCCTGATTTTAATGCATTTCTGGCTGAACGTGGGATAAAACACTAGTGTACAGTGCCGTATACACCTCAACACAATGGAGTTGCTGAATGAAAGAATAGGTCACTCATGGAGATGGCAAGGTGTATGTTCAAGAGTCAGGCTTTACCACATAGTTTCTGGCTTGAGGCTATCATGTGTGCAGCATATGTACTGAACAGGTGTCCCACTAAAGCGCTACAGTCGATCACTCCATATGAGGCTTGGCATGATCGCAAGCCATCTGTTTCTCATCTGCGTGTTTTTGGTTGTTTAGCATATGCATTAGTGCCTGAAAAACATCGCAAAGAATTGGATGATAAAGCAATAAAATGTATTTTTGTTGGGTACAGTTCTGAAAGTAAAGGCTATCATCTGTATCATCCACAGACTAAACGCATTCTGGTTAGCCGTGATGTTGTTTTTGTGGAAGATGCTATTCATCCATTGCTTTCATGTACTAAGGAGACATATGTTAGCTCCAAAGACATGTATGATACTTTGCTGTCTCTTTTTACAAGTGGACAGTCTAGTGCTGGTCCCAATGAGACAACTTCTCAGCCTTTGCAGGTTTCATGTGATGATGCAAATCATTCCATTTCTGATGCAGATTTACATTATGCACTTATTGATGAGAGAGCTTATATTGAGCAGGCAAGAACTATGCCAAAATGGTTGGTGCAGACCTTGCATGACAACAAATTAGATGCACCTATGTTATATTGTACTCATTCAGGCTCTCATAGGGCCTCTTTTGCATCAAATTGCTATGCTATGGTTGCATCTAGTCTCTATGATGAGACTGAGCCTGTTTCTTTTGATGAAGCACAAAATTTAGAAAATTGGATGGCTGTTATGCAATCTGTATATGATGCAATAATGAAGAATGGCACTTGGTCTTTATGTGACTTGCCTCCTAGCAAGAAGGCCATTGGCACTAAGTGGGTATACAAGCTGAAGCGTAAACCTGAGGGTACATATGATAGGTATAAGGCTAGGCTTGTTGCAAAGGGTTATGCACAGGAAAGAGGCATTGATTTTGATGAGACCTTTGCACCTACATGCCGTATGACTATTGTTCGGAGCATTTGTGCACTTGCAGCCCATCATGGTTGGAATGAACATCAGTTGGACATTAAAACTACATTTCTGAATGGTGACTTGCATGAAGAAGTGTACGTTTTTCAGCCCCATGGCTTTGTGCAGAAAGGGCATGAGAACCAGGTGTGCAGGTTAAAGAAGGCATTATATGGTTTAAAGCAAGCACCACGTGCTTGGTATGAAAAGATATATGCCTATCTGATTGCACATGGTTTTGAGAACAGTCCAATTGAAAGCACCTTATATGTTAAGCGTGCTAATGATGTACTTCTGATCATTCTGGTTTATGTTGATGACATGCTGCTCACTGGTCCTCATGAGAGGCATATTGCTGATTTTAAGGATGATTTGCATGCCTCATTTGAGATGTCTGATTTGGGGCATTTGCATCATTATTTGGGCATTCAATTTATGCATGTTGATGGTGGAATGGCTTTGTGTCAAACGAAATATATTGACACATTATTGCAGTGTTTTGGCCTTGAAGACTCTAAGCCTATTGCCACTCCTATGGAGACAGGTTTACGATTGAGCCTTCATGATGCTGGAGATGCGTTTGATGTTGTTCTCTATCAGCAGGTTGTTGGATGCTTGATTTACTTATGCATTACTCGACCAGATATTCAGTTTGCTATCTCACAGATGAGCAGGTTTATGCATTGCCCAGGAGTCAAGCATTGGCAGGCAGTTAAGTGTATCTTTCGCTACTTGAGTGGACTCAGCTACTTGGGTTGTTTTATCCCAAGGGGGGATCACTACCGCCTGATTTGCATGCTTTTTTTGACTATGATTGGGCTGGTTGCTATGACACTCATGTGTCCACTAGTGGCTTTTGCTTCATGCTTGGTAGCTCATGTATATCTTGGTTGAGAAAGAAGCAGCCTACTATGGCCACTTCCAGTTGTGAGGCTGAGTATAGGGTAGCTTTCACAACAACTGTTGAGTGTGTGTGGCTCAGATGCCTTATGGCTGATTTTGGTGTTGGTCAGACTTCTGCCACCACCATCTTTAGTGACAGTCAGAGCGCATTGGCAGTTGCGAGGAACCCCGTGTTCCATGCTCGCACTAAGCACATTGAGGTGCATCTATCACTATGTCTGGCAGAGGTTCTCTGCTATGGAGATCAGCTTGGCATATGTGCCCATGCAGGAGAACATTGCACATCTTTTCACAAAGGCTCTGCCTAGGGAGAAGTTTGAAGCTTTCCGCAAAGCTTTGGGCTTACTTCCTTTTGTGGAGTGATTTCCACATAGCTTGGCACTTCCTTATACATGAGTGCCAGCTACTTGTTCACCGCATCACTCCCAGGGGGATTTGTTGATATATTTAGGTAGTGATGTGTGTGAATCCTCTAGGACCGTCGGGGCACTTTTTTCCCTCTTTAGGAGGTTTTTTTCCCCCCGGCTTGTATATATGCCTTTAGACAATTTGTTATCTTATCCGATTAAGAGTCCTTCACGTGTTGTCTCTCTTTCCAGCTTGTTTCGCTTCACCACCTGCTCCTGGTGGATGAGCAAGCTATGTGCAACCTCCCATGAAATGTTCTGGTTGTTATCTTTTTTTAATTCCACTCCTCAGGACCTGGTTCTTTGGTGTTGTTGCCTGATGCGTGCCCCTACGGGGCTTTGGGCAGAGAGTTGTTCTTTTTCTTCATAGACTTTGTTCTTTAATGATCAGTTTTACTCTTTGATCTTCTTCTTCTTTTTTTGCTTGATTCCCCTTCCACACGTCCCTCCTCCTGAACTCTGTCATCCCCGACAGGCTTTTTGTGGCGACGTGAGTATGTCTAGATGACATTTTGCTCTCATTGATTAAGCAAATTGGCTTCACATAGCATTAATTCCTTCCATTGGGTCAACTTTACCCCATCATCTGGTGCATGTCTATGATATGCAAAGAAACTTAACTCATAGGCCACCAGTCTTGGATTAAGGTTTGAAGACATTTTAGCAAAAATTTCTGAGTCGATTTCAAAAAATCCTGTGAAAAACACCTCTTCAAAAGTCTGCATGTAAGTATTTGGCAAGAACATTAACCTTGAGTACATGGCCATTAGTGTCAATCGGCTAGGTATAGTTGATAGATAAAAAATGAGGGCATCCGATCCCTGATTAATGCCGATGAAGTTGAAAAAGGTGTACTGCGCATGCTGAAATACCTTGATGACAGTAAGTAACATACTCAAAATTTTATTAGTCATCTTGATTGCTAAATCTAGTACAGTTGCATAGCCAGCAATCCAAAATTCGATGGTTTTGATCATGTATTCTTCGGTCGGTAGATAATCATGAAGTGGACTGGGCAGTAATGGATAGTTGAGCCACTGATTATTTATGCTTCCATGGCACTGTCCTTCCCAAAATTGCATCCAGGAGCGTCTTTTGGGTATTGGGCAAAAAGATGGATTCACTTGAAGTATGTGTTGAGCCCATAAAAGTCACGTTGGTCAAAGTCAACCGTAATCAAAGCCAACCATAGTCAAAGTCAAAAGATCAAAGTCAAACTGGTCAAAGTAAACAAGGTCAAGGTCAAAGTCAACAGAGGCAAAGTCAAAGTCTACAGAGGCAAAGTCAAAGTGTTGAAAGTTCAGGTGTCAAAGTGCACAGGTAGTGCACAAGTAATTGTCCACAAAGGGTGAATTGGAGAAAGTGGGTTGCACAGAGGTATTTCTCTAATTTCCCTAAGGTTCAGAAGTGTTTATAAAGTGTTTTGGAAGGTTCAGGTGAACCCTCTATTATGTGCAAAAGTGAAGAATTAAAAGGAAAAATGTGAAGGTATATGAAACGGCAGCGTACACAGAAGTTAAAGTATGGCCCCCCAATTAAAATTTTTGTTTTAATCTAAAGTCACTACAGGACAAAACAAGGATTCATTGGCTGCCACTTGAGGAGACAATCTTGGGACATCAAATTGAGCCTCAAGATACTCTTGCAGTTAGGAGCGTATGTGAATCGACACTCAAATCAAGGCAAGGACTATTCTTGGATTATTCTAAGACTAAGCAAGGTGAGCATAGTCTAAGAGGCAAGAGAGAGAAGTGCAAGAGACACATAGTGTGTGACGCAGAGAAGTGAAATGCAAGGTGTGCATGAAGAGTGACTAAGAAGTGTGCAGAGAAGTGTTAAGCTATTCCCCCCAAGGATCCCAGGGTCACATTGCAGTGTGCGCGTGCCGACAGAAGGTGTCCAATCCCTCCCCCTTATTGGAAGCTTGGTGCAAGGTGTGCACAAGTGCAGGCTTGGAGAAGGTGGAGGTCTTGTGCAGAGGAGGCCGGCAGCAACAAGACCTTGGGTATTTGGTATTTTGTAATTGCGCACTCTATGGGATTTTGCACAGAAGCATTGGATTGTATTGTGCATCACCATTGTATTTCTCTTATTATAATCAATCGACAGAGGCTTCCAGTGTGTATCTTTCTTCTTGTCTTTCCCTTTTCTCCTACAAACACTCAAATCCCTTCTTGTCCAAGAATCCCCCAGTGGCACGCCCGTTGGGACTCCAAGGAGATTTGAGCATAGGAGAAGACATCTTGCAGTGTGGAGAAGCACTACTCAAGTGCCGACATTACTACTTCATTGGTCTAAAAGGTACATATTCTTATCAATTGTCTCATACTAAGAGGACTATGAATAGCTCATGACCGCAACTCTGTCCCAAACATTGAGGGTCACTTGCAAGCAAACAAGAAGGAAGGCTGTTAGAAGATCATTTAGTCCACTTTCATCAACTTCATCAGTAAGGAGCATGGCTGGTCAGGTAGACTTGGAAACCCTACTGTCAAGATTAAATATAAAATTTCCTTCTTTCAAAGGCCTAGCTGAGGAAGATCTGGATAAGCATATTAGAAGGTTTTTAGTACTATGCAAAACTAGAGGCTTAATGGGAAGAGAGGATGCCTTTTTGATACTCTTCTCTACCACATTAGAAGGATTAGCAGATAAATGGTTCAACCAATTTGCCGAGAACCATTTTACAACTTGGGACTTAATGAAAGATGCATTCAAAAATCAATTTCATGCATGGAAATACTGCAGAGATCAGCATAGAGGAACTAGAAAATTTGAGATTGGGTCCAGGTGAAAAATTTCCAGAGTTTGTAACTAGGGCTAAGGCACTAATGGCTAATTTACCAGATCCACCACATGATTTTTTTGTCAAGAAATGGTTAGCTAAGCCACTTCCAATGACCACCCAATGTAAAATCAAGGAATTAGTGTTGCCTACAGCCTCCATAGAGGAATTCATCAACATAGCTACACGTCTGGAGTAGATAAGGCAACAATATGGAGCAACTTCTTCTCAACTACCATATTCTACGGAAATGGAGGATCCAGTAATCCAGCTAAGGAAGGAGCTGGAGGGCTTAAAAAGGAATAAGCCCCACAAAGAGGAGGAGAATGTTGTTACTCAATTGAGGAGGGAGATTGAGGCATTAAAGCTCCAAAAGGAGGAGGAGGCCCAAGCGGAGGAATTGGCTCAGCTGCGACAGGAGTTGTAGGAACTCAAAGGAGGTGGCATCAAGAGTGGACTTTGGTGTACCATGCGCAGCAAGCAAGGTCATATAGTAAGTGAATGTCCTCTGTTAAGTGTGACTTGCCAATTATGCAGGAAAGCTAGTCCTGAGGCCCAGGAATGCCAATCAAGGGGAATACGTGCGACAACATATTGGACACAAGGAGGACCCTTACCACTAGCAAATGTGATGGCGGCTGCACCCAATCAAGGTAACAATTACAACCCTAGACAGAGGAATAACTTTGGAAATGGGCCTAGGAGGCCAATCATTTGTTTCAGATGTGGAGAATGTGGGCACTATCAAAGTAGGTGCACTCTACCAGAAAATGCCTCTCCTTGCAGAAACTACCCAGAGGCCAGAGACCACTATACAAATTGTTGTCCTAAGAGTCAAGCCTCTTCATCTGGGCCCCACATTTAAATGATTTCTGTGCACAAAGAAGAATTGTTAGATCAAGCCAATGAGCCATCACCATCTACCAGGGTGGTGCAGTTAGAAGAAATTGAATCTTTTACAGTGCAGAAAAGAAGCAAGGGGAAGGCTCAAGTAGATGTGGGTCAAGAATCAAGAATTACTGGATTGAATAAAGACAAAGAGACATCTGAAGACAAAGCCACCACATGTGGGGAGACAAGGCAAAAAGGAGATCTCACATGTACCAGTGATGCCATTGGGCATGCATTCAACAGGGCTCATGAGGAGTTTGATAAGTCAAAAGGAGCCCATGCTCTTAAGGAATCAGAAGCTTCCAAACTGCTCAAGTCCATGAAAAAAGAGGTTAGTATTTTTGATCTAATAAAGATAGATGGTAAGTTCACGTCAGAACTCTTGCAGACAATTGATGAGGCTTCCACTACAAGTTAAGTGGAAAAGACTGCTGTTATGCATAAAGGTAAAATTGTAGGGGAAGCACCCCTTACAGATTATACGAGTCCTCGGCTGACAGTATCTATCAAAGGTCATGAGTTTCAAGGAGTTATTGTGGATGGTGGTTCTGGCATTAACTTGATGCCTGTACATACAATGGAAAAGATTGGACTCCACCCTTCAAGGCCTGCGAATTTCACTGTTACTTTGGCAGATCAAAGCAAAGTAAGGCCCTTGGGAGTGATCCCAAAATTTCCACTTGAAGTACAAGGTAATCTCTTCATTCTGGATTTTGTGGTTTTAAGACTGCCCTAGGTTGAAGGAGGATTTCCCCTCTTAATTCGAAGACCATGGCCGAGGCATGCAAGTGTCATCCATGATTGGGGTAAAGACACCGAGGACAAGGAGGAATGCATTGAAATCCAAAATACCCCTGCTTATACAATAATGCACAAAAAGCTAGTGGAAGAAAGCAAGGTTGGAGATGAGCATGAAGATACTATGGTAGAGAGAAACCCTATCAAAGAAATACAATTGGGCATTCAGGAAAATAATCGTCTAGTTTTGGTGGCCACCTGGTTGTGGAGCCACCTAGTAAAATCCTTCTTGACCCACTGTTGGACTCCAAGTCATATAAAGAGTATACAGGCACAACGGAGCAGTCATGCACAATACGACAACAAGGCCCAATCAATTTTTCTCTTAAAGTATTTCCAATTCAAGTGATTTTTATCACTACACACACATTGTAAATCTCGTTTTTGGTAGAATAGACTCCATTTTGTTCAAGCCGAGGAGTCCTCGAGCTTGAGGAGTATTAGAATTAGCTATGTACCAATTTTCATAATTTTTAGACTCTGTTTGAGCCCTCAAATAGGCTCTAGAACCTAATTTTTAACTAGGTTGGACACTAGGTCTGGACAAGGCCAAAGCTAGTGAGAAAGCTATAAAAAGAGCTAGAGAGCTCATTTTTGAGGTTAGATTGTTTGTGAATTGAGCTTATGTAAGAGACTTTTTGACTAATGCAAAGAACTCCATTGTTCCTCTCCTTGTTCTTGCCTTGTGTGCGCGTGTGTGTGTGTATGCTTGTGTGCTTCTCACTCACACACTTGTGCCTTCACGTGCTCATAGTCTTCATACTAGTCCTCACGTCTCCACGGATTGACAATTATGAGGTGAATCTTCTCACGTTGGTACTCACCATTGTGCTAGAGTGACACCCACTATACAGATGTTTTTGCTTGGCATTATAAAGACTTAGAAGGAATGCCTGCCAATTATGGAGAGCATCGAATCCCTTTGGTTGATGGAGCCAAACCAATAAGAGGAAAGAGTTATAGACTTAATGCAAAATATGCTGAAGCTATTTATGTGGAGATACAAAAGATGGAGGATGCAGGAATCATCATTCCTGTGGAACACTCAGAATGGTTGTCACCTATGGTTATAGTACCAAAGAAGAACACCAACAAAATCAAAATTTGTGTTGACTTTAGGTGACCATTCCAGATGGATTCCCCATGCCATTTGCAAAGCAGGTCATTGAAGAAGTGGCTCGACATGCATTATATAGCTTTATGGATGGTTTTAGTGGCTATAATCAAATATCCATACACCTAGAGGATCGTGAAAAGACTGCTTTTATCACACCTTGGGGAACATATGTGTATGTAAAAATGCCATTTGGACTCTAGAATGCTCCAGCCACCTTTAACAGCACTATCAACCTCATTTTTGGTCCCTTATTGCTGGAAACACTTAGAATTTTCATGGATGACTTCTCTTCATTTTTAGGTTCTCACAATGAGACCCCTTTAGATTGCTTGGAACATCACTTGCGATAGCTGTAGAATGTTTTTAAGAGATGCAGGGAGACTAAGCTAAAGCTCAACCCAAACAAATGTCATTTCCTTGTGACAAAAGGAACTCTCTTGGACGGTGTCGGCTAAAGGTATGGCCCCAGATCCTGATAAAATCATTTCTATATTAAAGCTTCCTAAACCTTTATCTTCCAAAGAGATTCAGAGTTTCTTGGGGCATACTGGATACCACAAAAGGTTTATAAAAATGTATGCAGAGATAGCCATGCCACTGGCTAGACTTACAGGTAAAGAAGTGCCCTTTAAATGGGAAGAGGAAGAAGAGAAGGTCTATCAGACATTAAGGTCCAAATTGGTGGCTACACCAATTCTTATCACCCCAGATTGGTAAGAAAATTTTCATGTGCATGTAGATGCCAGTGCATATGCAGTAGGTGTAGTATTGGCTCAACATAGTGGAGAATTCAAAATTGACAGGCCTATTCAGTATGCTAGTAGAATTTTGACTAAAGCTGAAAAGAATTATAGCACAACAGAAAGGGAAGCTCTAGCAATGGTTTTTGCAGTACAAAAATTTCGTCATTATTTGCTAGGTGTGAAGCCTGTCATCATCACTGATCATCAACCACTCAGTATTTGTTGAGCAAGCCACAAGCAACTGGGAGGATATGGAGGTGGCTACTTTTGTTCCAGGAGTTTGATTTTTCTGTAGTCCATAGACCAGGTAAAGAAAATGTTATGGTAGATCACCTATTCAAGATCAATATGATGCATCAAGCTAGTGGAGTCAATGATGATTTTCCAGATGCTAATGTGTTCACTGTACAAGCTCAAGGTTGGTATTATGATATCAAGAATTTCATTAAAACTGGAGTGTATCCAGAGAAGGCTAGTGCCATGCAAAGAAAGAGACTGCTAATCAAGATCAGACCTTATACTTTCATTGAAGATAAATTATATAGACAGGGAAAGGACAACATGTTTAGGAAGTGTATGGAAGAAGAAGAAGTGAGGGAAGTCCTTCAATCTGCACATGCAGGAATAGGTGATGGGCACCTTCCACGACATATTATGAGTCAGAGGATACTTGATGCTGGTTTATGGTGGCCTACATTATTCAAAGATGCAAATGAATGGGGAAAGGCATGTGACATTTGCCAGAGGTGTGGACCTAAGCCAACAAAGCAGAGGCATAACCCCTTGATTATTTCCACTTCTTGGCAACCATTTGAGAAGTGGGGGCTAGATTTTGTAGTTGCCCATCTACCCTCCGTCGATTCCAAAAAGAGAGAAGTATCTATTGAAAGCCACAGATTATGCGACAAAGTGGGCTGAAGCTATTGCCTCCCCTGACTGCACTGCCCAAACTATTGTTGATTTCATTTACAGTAGCATCATTTGCAGGTTTGGATGTCCACTTGAAATTTGTACAGAACAGGGTAGTCATTTTGTGAATAAGGTCCTAGATGAAATTTTCAACAGGTATAGAATTCTACATAGGACCTCTTGTGCCTACTATCCAAGAGCTAATGGACAGGCAGAATCAACTAATAAGGTATTAATTGCGATGCTAAGAAAGGAATGTATGTTACAACCCACTTCTTGGGGCATTGCTTATCAAGGTACCCTATGGGCATATAGGTTAGCTTACAAAGAGGCCATTGGATATTCTCCATTCCAACTGGTTTATGGGATATTGCCAATTGAACCCTTTGAACTTTTACATGGATCACCTAAAGTAGCATTCATGCAGGGAAAGAAAGATTGTGGTGTCTCTCAGAGGCTTGGAGCACTGCATAAAGTGGAGGAGATACGTCTACTAGCAACCAAACAATTGATAGAGACTCAGATGAAGAGAAAGGAGGCACATGATGGAAATTTGTGGAACAACAACATACAACCAGGCATGTTAGTTCTTCTCCATAGACCTCAAATCCAAACACAAGTCAAAGGAAAATGGCTTCCACATTGGGAAGGACCTTATCGAGTTAAAACAGTGCTAAATTGGGGTGCTGTGGAGTTAGAGACGCTAAAAGGAGAGGCCCTGCCATTGCTCAACATATCAAGGCTCAAGGCCTATCATCAACACACTTGAAGAATTATGGATCACCTGGAACCTGCAAAATCTGTCTAGGTTGTATATAGCTTTCTCATGTTATTTTTGCTTAAGTTTAGTAGTTTTTATCCATCTTCATGTTTCTTCTTTGAGTTTTTAGCAAATTCAGCAACCCTTTCATAGACCTTTGCTAAGTACCATTTTTGGAAAATTTTGGGAATTTTTGGGAGTTTTTTCAAGCATTTTTAGCATTTTTCTAGAATTTTTTATCCTTTTTCAGTGTCATTTTCTTGCCAAATAGGAGGAATAAAGGAAGCTCTCTGTGATTTTGAGTGACACAATTGCCCTAGAGCTGTAGAGAATTTTTCATAAAATTTTTAGAATTTTTTTTTGGATTTTTTTTTGCAATTTTTTGGGGTTTTTTTGGATTTTTCTCACATTTTGGGGATTAAAAAAAAAGAGCCCCCCTTAGCTTTTTCGGTATATTTCAAAAAAAAAAATCTCCCTCTCCGTCTCCCTTCCTCTCTCTCTCTCTCTCTCTCTCTCTCTCTCTCTCTCTCTCTCTCTCTCTCTTCCCCCCCCGCCCCCTCCCCCGCTCTGAAACATCCCCCCCCTCCTGCCCCCTCCTGCCCCCTCCCCCCCCCCGCTCTGACACATCCCCCCCCCCCTGCCCCCCCCCCCCCCCCCCCGCTCTGACACATCCCCCCCCCCCCCCCCCGCCCGCTCTGACACATCCCCCCCCCCCCCCCCTTGCTCTGACACATCCCTTCCTCCCCCCCCCCCCCCCCGCCCACTCTGACATATCCCCCCCCCCCCTTGCTCTGACACATCCCTTCCTCCCCCCCTGCCCCCTCGCTCTGACACATCCGCCCCCACCCCCCTGCCCCCTCGCTCTGACACATCCTCCCCCTTGATTTTTTATTTTTTTATTATTATTTTATTTTTATTTTTTGTTTTATTTTTATTTTTATTATTTTTGTTATTTTATTGTTTTGATTTTTATTTTTATTATTATTATTTTTTATTTTTTATTATATTTTTTATTAATTTATTTTTTTTATTTTTAATTGGCTTTATTTATACGGCGTTCAGTTAAAAAAAAAAGAGATATTTTATTTCTTTTTTATTTCAAATAATATATACATATATATTTTTTATTTTTCTATAGTCCAAACCTTTTGGCTCTGGATTGCACCTCAGATGATCGTTTTTTTCAAAAATGGGGTCAATTTCATGTATTTTGGCACTCTCGATTCATTTTTTGGCTTTATTTTTTCAAAATCCCATGTTTTCTATGACTTTTGGTCAAACACCACATGTTTTGAGCACATTTATCACATGTTTTTATTTCTCCACATTGTCCACATGGTCTATTCTCACTGTGTCTTACCTTATGTCTCACAATTTCCCATAGGCACCCTCTGTAGCTCTACTGTTTGATTATTTCAACCCTCTCTAGACCCCATAATCCTAATCCCGCACCCTACCTTTACCCTTCTGCCTGGCCATATCCTTACTCCTCCCTTCCCTATCCTTCGCAGCCCCCTCAGCCCTCCCTTCCCCCTCCCTTCTAACCTTCCAGTGCCTTCCTTTGCTTTTCCATGCAAAAGTTCCACTCTTGGGTTCTTCTCTGCTGCTTGTTCTCTCCTGCTTCTGGTGGCCTTGGTAGCTCCCCAAAGGTCTTTTTGAAGATTTTGCAGATTTTGCAACACAAATATCATGGTGTGCTTTCTGCTCCAAGTTTTGGCTGTAGCTCTCCAAGATGGAGAGCACATTAGGTGGTGGGCAACTGTTGAGCCCATAAAAGTCACGTTGGTCACAGTCAATCACAGTCAAAGTCAACCATATTCAAAGTCAAAAGGTCAAAGTCAAATTGATCAAAGCCAACAAGGTCAAGGTCAAAGTCAACAGAGGCAAAGTCAAAGTGTTCAAAGTTCAGGTGTCAAAGTGCACAGGTAGTGCACAAGTAATTGTCCACAAAGGGTGAATTGGAGAAAGTGGGTTGCACAGAGGTATTTCTCTAATTTCCCTAAGGTTCAAAAGTGTTTTTAAAGTGTTTTGGAAGGTTCAGGTGAACCCTCTCTTATGTGCAAAAGTGAAGAATTAAAAGGAAAAGTGTGAAGGTATGTGAAGGGGCAGCATACGAAGAAGTGAAAGTATGGCCCAACAATTAAAATTTTTGTTTTAGTCTAAAGTCACGACAGGACAAAACAGGGATTCGTTGGCTGCCACTTGAGGAGACAATCTTGGGACATCAAAGTGAGCCTCAAGATGCTCTTGCAGTTAGGAGCGTACGTGAATCGACACTCAAATCAAGGCAAGGACTATTCTTGGATTATTCTAAGACTAAGCAAGGTGAGCATAGTCTAAAAGGCAAGAGAGAGAAGTGCAAGAGACACACAGTGTGCGACGCAGAGAAGTGAAGTGCAAGGTGTGCATGAAGAGTGACTAAGGAGTGTTAAGCTATTCCCCCCAAGGATCCCAAGGTCACATTGCAGTGTGCGCGTGCCGACAGAAGGTGTCCAATCCCTCCCCCTTATTGGAAGCTTGGTGCAAGGTGTGCACAAGTGCAGGCTTGGAGAAGGTGGAGGTCTCGTGCAGAGGAGGCCAGAAGCAACAAGACCTTGGGTATTTGGTATTCTATAATTGCACACTCTGTGGGATTTCGCACAGAAGCATTGGATTGTATTGTGCATCACCATTGTATTTGTCTTATTATAATCAATCGACAGTGGCTTCCAGTGCGTATCTTTCTTCTTATCTTTCCCTTTTCTCCTACAAACGCTCAAATCCCTTCTTGTCCAAGAATCCCCCAACAGTATGTATGGTGATGATTCCCATTGTACCCATAGCGTAGGGTTCTTTTCCAAAAAAATTCTCCTCCATATAGGATCCGCTTTGTCAAATTCCTCTTGTGTGTAGGTGAATGTTTGCATGCTAAACTGAAGGTTGCTATCTGGCTCTTTATTTGTTGTGTTCTTTATGTACTGTCATGTTTGCTCTTTAAGTAAGCCATATGGTACATTGAATGGTTGCATTATCTATTCTAGATTTTTGCTTTGAATCTTTGCTTCCTTCATGACTTTGACCACTTGATCTTCAAAATCTTCAATAAGCTGGGACACCAGTAGTGCCCGCTCATGTCGGCTTAGTTCTGCAATATCCCGAGTATGTCTTTCAGTGTGGGTCTCCATGTACTCCGTTATCGGTGAATGATGTATGGGGGAGAGAGAGGACGTACCTTAATCTCCTCAGTAGCCGCTGTGGAGTGTGGAACTACTGGTTTCCCCTCTGTTACCTTCTGTGCTAGTTGATCCTGTAATTGCTTGATTAATTCATCCTTTTCTTTGATTTCTTCTGTGGCTCTTCTGACTTCCTCTTTGTTCTTCAAGAGTTCTTCTCCTATGACAGCGAGTTGATCAACATCTTCTTTGCGTTGTACTATATATTGATTTTCTGCCATTTTCCACTTCTTCCTGAGTGCACTAGTGTCCTCCATATATCGTTTCTCCCATTCTGCTATGATGGCCTACTCTTTCTTCAGCTGATCTTCATACGCTGTTATCCGTTCTTTCCAATGGTTTTGTGTCTTTCTCTTTCACTTCAGGAGCTTCTATCGATTGATTGCATAACAGTGCTGTCATTAGCTCCTTGTTCCTATTACAGAGGTTATCTGCGTTGTCCATATATACTTTAATTTGTGATTCAAGGATTTTGCTTCTAGCGTTCATTCATGCCTTCTCGGCCTCGCTAGCTTCATATTTGCTCTGTAGTCCTTTCAATTGTTCCTTTAGCTTTTGATTTTCCGTTTCTAATGAGTTGCATTGATTCTTGGTTTCGTGGACTTCTCCTCTTTCTCTACGATTATGTTTTGTGCTTGACTTAATTGGGAAGATAGATTCTCACCTATTTCTTGAAATTGATTCTTTTCCCGCATTGCTTTGTCATAATTAGCATCAGCCTCAAGCATTAGTTGTTGAGTGTCCATGGCAGTCTGTATCATCTGTTGTACCACTGGCTTGAGCTGAGTGACATCCACATTTAACGATGTCTTGGGAATACTTGGAACTTCCCCTGTTCGTACATCCTTTCCTTGCTCCACGTGTATGGTCTCGTTATGAGGTTGCCTTATTTGTAGCTGTACTTCATGTTCTTTTCTTTCTTCTTCCTTATTAACAGTCTTCATGGCACTCCCTTGAAATGTGACATCCATAGGAGAGGGTTCTGCCACGACCCTTATTGGTGTGAAGGGTTCTGATTCTTCAACTATATTTTCAACCCTTTCTTCCTTGGGTTTCTTGAATAGGACCTCTCCAGCTAGCAGAGTCTCTTGGATTTGAATATTAGATGCTTCATTAAATTTAATAACATGTACATCTGCTTGGGCTACTTCCTTCCTTGTCTTGTCCTTGATGGAATCTATTGGCGTTTGATCTGCCTTCATCCCTTCCATGTCCACATCCTCGTTCATTTGATTTAACTCCTCCCATTGTCCATCATCCTTGGAATCACTTCAAATGTCCACATTCAACATGGAGGTTTTTGGTTCATCTTGTGCATCTGATGATGAGCTTGAGTTTATTAATCCCAATTCCTTGTATCTATGGACTTTGGTCAACCTCTTTCTGTGTTCTGGGTCTTGGTGGGCTTGTTGGTAGTGGTGCCCTTGCACTGATAGATTTACATGTCCTTCAGTATACTGATGGGTAGGTTCCATTGCTCTTGTCAATTCTTCTTCCGTAATGGGTGGATTTTCTTCAAGTCACGTTCTTGGAAGTATGTGTGCCCTCTTTGTAGCTAGAACTTCTGCTTCTGCTTGCATCATTTCCCTTAGCCTCTTGGTACCTCTCATTCTAGGTTGGGAGCTTGTTTCCGATTCCTCAATGATCTTGACTCCCTTCTTCTTTCTGGGAACTATAGCAATCTTTGCATACTTGGCCATTGCTTCAAATGACGGCATCTCTTTTAAATGCTCTCTAATGCCCAAGGCATGATATATCAATACAGTCATGGCAACACTTCCATTTAAGAACTTCTTGTGATTCCATTGCTTCTTTGCCTTGAACAGCTGTTCTTGAATGTATGGAGTCATATTGACTTGATTCCCAATTTGCTTGATAGCATGCGACAACATTTGCACAATGATCTTTTGTGGAGCCTTGTACCTGTGCATGTTGGGAAAGCAAAAGTGTTGATGGATGAGTCTCACTTCCTCTTCAATATCAATGTGATTAATGCCAGTGAATATCCTAGTCTTTGCTCCTCGACTTTCCTCTTTTAATATCATAATCCCATCCTTCTCCCATCCAAAAGCTTCCTTGATTAGGTCATGTGTAAATTGGATAATGACCCACTTGCATACTGCATCCAGGACTCTAGCTTCAAGCACCAATGGGTCGTGCAAAGCTGGCTGCAAGGTGTTCATGACTTGCGTACATCTTTGAAAGTCAGATTTTTGTATTGGTAATTCGAAGTACTTGTGAATGCCCGCTTTCTTCATAATTTCTATTGTCGATGGCAGTTCATGCACCACTCTAAAGTCTTGGGACATCATAGGAAACTGATGATCCATATCCATAATTTTGATGGTCACCAGGAACAAGTAATCCCCAGTTGGTTGATCTTCTCTAAACCAATGACCTTTTGCTTTAGTCACACTGTGCAGAGGGAATTCTAATACTTCCTCCTGAATGGTCGCTTCAGAGTCCTCAGAAGCCATCTGCACTCGTAATGAAAAGAGTGTTAGCTTCCTATAGAAGACATTTCTTTGTGATGTGTGATGTAGTGACACTTCGTTCGTTGCCTCACTCCGTTCCCCTTATTCACATCCGAAAAGATCTCTTACCACATATTTTTCTTTTTATTGTATTCTTGAGAGAAGATAGAAATCAGTGTAGCCAAAGCACTTATTTATTTACATAGTAGGTCCATTCCTATGAGAATAGAAGCTATGACCTATTCCCAAGTGGGGAATGTGCATTACTACTTTTGTTACGTACATCATGTGCCGAATGCATGGCCTTGTAATGTGGCCCTGTCATGCATACTTTAGGTGCATGCGAAACTTCATGGGTGCCAACGGAATCCTTTGGGTTCTGTTGTTCCAATCCAAGCTGCTTCTTTGGTTTCTATATCCATTTTGTATTTGAAGTTGGAAGCTTCATCTTCGTTTCGTTTTGTCGTGCTCCATGTGTTTCCTCTTTCTTTTTTGAAGTTTGAGTTGTTGGGGTCCTTCTTTTCCGGTATCTGTGATGAGTCTCGTTTGGCTTTATGGTCCTATTGTGTCGATATAATGTTTCTTCATGCTTGTCTATCTCTTGAGTGGCCACTTGTCTGACCTTCTTTGGAATCCATATTTGTTGCCATGTTCTTTGAGCTTCTACCAATGATTTTGGAAGCCAAACTCTCATAAGTCCCTTCGGTCCCGCTTGTAATGAAGAGGATCCCTTGTTATTTGTTACCTCCTTCAGATGAATGACCGGTATTGGTGTTGGCTTCGCTACTTCCTTCACTCAATCCTTGCAAACCCATTTCAGATTGGCACCTCCTGATTGCAAGAATCTGACAGTGGACTTTCGTGCTAACGATTTTCCTTTGTTGTAGATGGCTTTAAGAGCACTGTCCTCACTATCTCCCTTTGATTCGTTGTTTGTGTGGGATAAATCCACTTCAACCACTGATGTATTGGTAGTGGCAATCTCTTCTTTCTCGATAGACTCCTTGGTTACATTTTTGATTGGTAAGTCTGCTACTTCTTCCGCTAGAGTTTCTTTGTCACACTTGATGGTTTCATGCATGGGATAGTGTCTTTCTTCTAATAGACTAAAGATTTCTTTGTGCCCTATTTTGGTTGAGATGTATCCTTGAGCTAGGTTGAATGCTTACTTCATTCTCAATGATCCAGTCTTGGCCTAGGATCAGGTGCTCTATCAAATCCTCGTCTTGACACACCAAGACTCGTTGCTCCATAGTGGAGTTTCCTAGGTGGAGGTATATTGTAGCTTCACCAATGCATTTTATGACTTGTCCGCCTACACCTATCATGTGTGCTTTGGTAGGTGTTGTGGTCGTTTGAAGATGCGTGATGACTATCCTTCGTATGCAACTGAGTGCTGCTCCCGAGTCTATCAAGGCATCTATTAGCTGGTACTCTGTTATTCCAATCCCTAGGTTCAAGTATGGTTGGGACTTGCCGATGTTATTCGTGTTGGACTTATGAACTTGATAGTTGGCCATGGGAATAGGCTCCTCTCCTTGTAGATATCGTTCATCCCTTTTCCTTATCCACTCTTTCCATTTCTTGATATGTTCTAGGGCTTCTCGCCTTACCTCCTCTCTAATCCTCCCTTCCTCTCTCTTCCTATTTTGTGCACCTACAAGTCGTGCTAACATTTGGTCTGTTAATGGTTCCATGAAACGTTTTACTCAACAACCACTTATGTAATTAGGAAGAACATCCCCATCTAGAGTGGCTAGGTTAACCACTCCACTCGTAGAAATTCTATTGATTACTAGAGGTCCATATCCGCACTTTTGTAGCATCTTGGCATGTTGCTTCAATGTATAGACCAAAACTAAATTTCCTTCCTTTAGTCCTTTTTTCTTGATATGCGTGTCATAACATGCCTTCTGTCTTCTCTTTGTCGCATAAATTCCTGCAACCACTTGTATCTTAGTCTCATGTAGCTTCTCAATTTGGTCTACTTGCATGGATAATTCATGCCCCGTCCATTTATTTGTACTGTTGTGCTATTCTCAAAGTTGGCACTAGAAAGTCGATTGGTAAGATCGCGTTTTGTCCCTACACTAGGTTAAATGGTGTAGTCCCAATTGCGGTCTTGTAGGCTACACGGAATGCCCAAATTGCATGATTCAGTTGTTTGTCCCAATCCGACCTTCCACTATTGACTATCTTTGTCGATACGGTGCATAACACCTTATTGGAACTTTTCGCTTGACCGTTGGCTTGAGGGTGATAAGGGGCTGATTTTTTATGGATCACGAAGAACTCATTCATTAAGGACTCTATTAGTTCGTTAATGAAATGCGTTCCTCAGTCACTTACAATCTTGATTGGTAGTCCAAAGCGGGTGAATATGTGCTCAAAAAGAAATTTAGCGGTGGTCTAAGCATCATTTTTTCTAGTAGCCTTTGCCTCTACCCATTTAGTCAGGTAATCCGTTGCAACTATTATGTATTTGGCATGTGATCCTTTGGATGGTGGGTTAATGGGCCCTATAAAATCAATACCCCATTTTGAAAATGCTCGAGCACAAACCATGGGTCTTAATGGCATGTCGTCTCGTCTAATTGGATATTCGGCTCTTTGGCATGTCTCGCAACTTCGCACATACATGTCTGCATCCATGTCTGCATCCATATGTAGAGTTGGCCACTACAAGTCCGCAAAGAGGATCATTTTTATAGTTCTTTCAACTGAGAAGTGTCCTCCTGTGGCACCTGCATGTGCCATCTCTAATATGGGTAAGTATTCTCCTTCATGTACACATAGCCATAATTGGTTATCTTTCCCTCTATTGAATAATTGTCTTCCCATCATTACATAGTCCTTACTCATTTCCTCTAGAGACCGTTTCCTTGCTAAAATGATTCCTTCTTCATGCTCTCGTGTCTTTAGGAATTTCACTAATGTCTTACTCCAGTTGGGTGCTATTGTAGAGAAAGGTAAAGATGTGTGATCATCTGGTATGGTTTCCTGACATTCTGAGCAGTTACTGACATACTCATGGACATCTTTAGGCATATCCGGCCAGTATACTCCTAACTGTTTCAATTCTCTCAGAGTTCCATGAGTTCCTTTGTGCATTCTCCACTTGTTTATGTGAGCTTGTTCAATCGACTTCTTTTGTTCATCTTCCTCTACGCATCTTGATAGTACGCTGTTGGATTCCTTATAATACACACTGCCTCCTATTATGTGTAAGTTACGTGATTGGAGGATTTCCTTTTTACTCTCCTTATTAATTGAGTGTTGTGGGCCATGAGTGAGTATTGGAATTAGCTTTTCTGCCCACTTGGGACACACTTCCAAATTGAACAGGTAAGTGTCTGGCAAATTGTCTGATACTCCGCTTGGTGGTTCTCCATGTGTTAACCTAGAGAGATGATCTGCCCTCATGTGAGTATTCCCTTTTTTCACAATTACCTCACAATCGAACTCCATTAATAATAGAAACCATCTCACAAGTCTTCCCGTGTTGCAAGGCTTATTGACTAAGTACAATAAGGCTTGATGACTATGAAGAATTTGAACTTGTTAGCTAAGAGATAGTGTTTGAATTTCTTTACAGTGTACACCATTCCTAATCCTTCTCTCTCCGTAGTTGTATAGTTTCTCTCGGCTTGATTCAGTTGTCTACTTGCATAGGCAATTCGATGGTCCAATTTTCCTTCATCTGCCGGTTGAGCTAAGATGCATCCTATTGCATAATTGGAAATGTCCACATGAATATGAAAAGGCTTGTTCCAATTTGGTGTTTCCAAAATAGGGGCTGTGCTAAGCCGTTTCTTTAGCTCATTAAATGCCTTCTCGCATTCCTCAGTCCACGTGAATTGAGTCAACAATCCATACAAGGGTTTGGCAATTATAGCGTACATGTGGATAAATCAACGATAGTATCCACACTGAACCATAAATGCTTGCACTTCTTTTGCATTTTTTGGTCTAGGAAGTTCTAGAATTACTTTGATTTTGTCTTCATCTGTAGATATTCCGTTCCTAGACACGATGTGTCCTAGGATTTTTCCTTGTGTTACCATGAAAACACACTTCTCCGGATTTAGGCATACTCTATATTGTTGACATTTATCAAATATTTTGTGCAATTCCGGAATATGTTCCTATCGTAGGTGTGAGTATGTACATAGGTCATCTACATATACTTCCATAATCTTCTTCAAAAATTCTTTGAAAACGTGACACATCAACCTTTGGAAAGTAGCAGTGGCATTAGTGAGTCCGAAAGGCATCAGTTTGAAAGCATAGACCTCCCATTCAGTCACGAATGCGGTCTTATGTTGGTCCTCAGTAGCAATAGCTACTTGGTTGTATCCAGAGAATCCATCTAGGAAGCTATAGACTTCTTTCCCCGCAACCCATTCCAAAAGGTGATCGGTGATAGGTAATGGATAACTATCACGAATCGTGGCTGCATTGACTTTCTTTAGATTGATGCACACTCTCAGTTTTCTGTTTTTTTTTTGGTACAAAACTAATGGTGACACCCATTGGGTATGTTCTATTTCGTAAATGAATCGAGCTGCTAATAGCTTGTCTATCTCCTCTTTTATTTTTGCGGCATAAACCTCATTATACTTGTAAGGGCGTTGTTTTGATGGTTTTGCCTCCGATGTCATTGGTATTCTATGAGAACAAATGGAGGGTTCCACACCCTTGAGATCCTTGTAGGTCCAAGCAAATACATCTCGATATTCTCGGATCAACTGTATCAATTCCTCTTCCTCCTTCGGTGACACATCTTTTCCTATGTATGTACATCTTTCTTCTCCATCTTCTACGGTTACTATAATTTTTTTTGTTTGTTTCATGTTGTCATATGCCTCTCCTTCTTTTGCCTCTCTCTTAGGCATCTGAATCGCTATTTTTCTTTCTTCTACTTCATATCTTTTGAAGTGTTCTGGTACTTCAAAAAGATCAGGGGTTGGTTCGTTCTTACTTACGCTTTCCTCTTGATGTGGTACCATTGGGGCTGCTTCTATTGCTAACACTTTGGTTGTTCCGCACTTCTCTTCAGCTTGAATGGCTTCTAGATAACGTTCCTCTGAATCAAACTTCGGATTCATTTCTATGCTCTCGTATTCTTCTTTCCATTCCTTTTCTAATATTTCTCCGGCTTCTACCTCTTGAAGGAATACCATGTACAAGTTCACATCGTAGCCTTCTTTGTCCACACATTCATTCATGGTCAATACTTCCTCATTTACACATACATCTAAGGTTGCTAGAATCTCCATCCAACCATGCGGTTCAAATGCTTCATCAAGGAAAACTTGAGGCATGTACATTGGGTCCTCTATGGGCCGATAACTTTGGTGTCCTATGGACCATAATTGTAGTTTTTTATCCTCTTTCTTGGCTTCTTTACACATCCATAATTGGGCATCCTCGTGCATCCATGATTGATCACTTGATCCACCACTATGGATAGACAAATTTTATCTTGGTCGTGTTTCCTTGATGTTGAAGGTATAATGGAGTCTCGTCCCCAATCTTGCACTACTCGGAGTTGTCTCATGAAAGGTCGTCCTAATATCACCTCATAATTATTTGCCTTTCCAAATTGACAGATAGCTAACGTATGCTCAAATTCAACTCCACAGGTGATTAATTTGATTTTTTTCTAATATTCCCAGTGGTTTCTCCACATGGCCATCTACTAATTGAATCTTCATACGAGTTGGTTGCAAAGCAGGCTTTCCCCATTTCTCCCAAATCTCTTTGGTGTCAATACCTACTCTTGCTCCTATGTCTAGTATAGCCTTGGTCATGTAGCCATTCTACGTGACAGGTAAACATGTGTTGCCCTCATATCCTTCGCTATCCATGGGGATTTGTACATTAGAAGGGTTTTCATTTTCCTTGTTTTCCTTTTCGTTCTTCTCTTGCTCTAACTCCAATTGTCCTTCTAATTGTTTCCATAATTGTGGTTTAACACGAAGTAATTCTTCCACAGTTAACTGGTATTGTACTTTGGTCTTTTTGAGTCCTATTAGATTGTGTGAGTTCTTATCAGAGATTCCCTTTTCTTTTCCTCGTACAGTGGGAGCACGGATAATCATGGATTCCTTCTCATACTCCCCCATATAGTTTGGGAGGGTGGAAATGCTCTGGGCTTCCTCACTATTCCGGTCTAGCATAGAAACTTCTTCATATATTTCCTCCATGTTTGGAATTGGTTGATAATCTTCCACATCTAACTCCTCAAAAGGAGGTTCTGCAAATCCAACCCCTTTCCATTGATCTTCTCGAATCTTAGTCCACAATTCCTTTGGCCAATCAGCTTCTAAATCCAGGACTATGGTCATAGATTTATCCGGGATGTTTATTAGTTCTTGTTTATCATTCCCTTCTTTTGGATTCTAGTCCTTGGCTTTCATACAATCATTGTATTGTTCTTCCGATATTCTTGTTTGGGGGAGGGCTGGAATAGTCTTCTCTAGGGTGGCCTGAGCTACCTCTAATGCTAGCCTCTCCTTTTCTAACTTCCCTGGTGGGTAAAGCTTTTCATACTGCTTCATTCTTGATTCTAGCTTGGTAAGCTTTCAGCCACATATCCAAATCATCTGTTTTTGGGTCTGCTAGAATTGATTTTGGCTTTTCTGGCTCTAGCGTCTGCGGTGTAACAATGATTTCTTCCTGAGTTTTAGGTTCTTTCGTTTTCTTTCTACCTCTTGGGTCCCTCTTGTCTTCTTTGTTTTTATTTTTCATCCATTTTTCCTTGAGTTTTTCTCTCCTATCCTTCCACTTTTGGCTTTTTGTCATTTGGTTACTCTCACGTGGGTTAATTGAATCTTCCACTATTTGTATTCTAGGTTCTATGATTTTACTCTTTTCTTGCTCAGGGTCTGCTCGTTTTCTTTCTTGTTCTTTGGTTTGTGCTCGTGTGATGACCTTCAACGGCACTGTGTACTCCTTGTCACTTCCTGACGATTCTATCACTTCGATCACCTTAATAAGTGCAGTGTCATGTGCTTTATTGGGATTTTTTGGGCGATCTCTAAAGAGATGTTCCTTTCCACATTCGTCGCAATACCCTTCCCACATCTTCAGGGGTGGTGGGTTGTATGGATGAGTGCATTCTCTGATAAAGTGATCTCCTCCGCATCTATAACATGGTCCTCTTGGCACGGGTGGTCTAACGGGTGGTCTCATGGGTGCTAGTGCTTTAGGTGCGGTGTACATTAGGTTTGCCACCTTTGTTCCATAGACATTGTCATATCCCTCATATCCATAGTATTGCGGTTCATAGACTTGCTCCTACTCCATCAGGCAGGCGTCATAAGGAGAATAATCCCTTGGGTCTGTTCATATCCTAGGTTCGTTGATTCTGCACTAGCTATTGGTGATGCTGACACTATGGATCTTTCTAAGTTTTCCTTTGGTTGAGCATATTTGACAAGTACTACGTGTTGAGGAAGTGGTGGTTGTGGTCCTAATACTGGCTGAGGGTTTCCAAATTGTACTTGCTCATATGGTCTAGGTGCTCGTGGTGGTCCTAGATAGGGATTATATCTGGGAATCTCCCTTCCTGGTTCTCTAGTGGGTATCCATATGGCCTATACTGAGGTTGATTTAGAGGTCGTGTCTGCCCTATTGAATGGACAATTCTCAGTGGTGTGATTGGTGTATTTTTGTTCTATGTGGCAATACAGAGCTGTTCGTTGTTGTGGCTACCTATTGTAAGGGTAAGATTGAGGCAAACCCGTTCCTCCTCTTACACACAAGTGAGTGGGGTGATCTCCTCCACATAGGCTACATCTGCGTAACATGGGTACTCTCATTGGTGGATGCTGGTAGTTCCGCTGTCCATGGACTCCTAGCTTCTTGGCCACCAGCTCTACTAACTCTTCTACATTGCTAGAGTTGGATGTTACTGTGCTTCTAGTGTCTTCTGATTTCATAGGACTGGGTGTACTTTTGAGGTCATCTGCCAGGTTGTCCTCTAGGTCAATACACTCTTGATGACATTCACTCAACGTCTGTAGCCTCTTCACATAAACTAAAGTTCTTAGAGTCCCGTTCATCAGTCCATCCAAGAATAATGATATCATTTTTTGCTGTGTGGGCCTTTCTGCTGCTAGGCATCTATCGACATATTGATTGAATCTTTTGGTAGTTGTTTTCACAGTTTCATTGGGGTTTTGTTTGAAGCTATGGATTAATGATGAAGAATTGTGTTTAATCCCTCTCTTGGTGAATTCCCCTATGAATTCTTGAAAGAATTGCTCAATATCTCCGAATTGATTGGGAGCTAGTGGCTGGAACCAGGTCAAAACCGTTCCTGTGAGAGTGAGTCCAAAGGACTCATACTCCACAAATAAATCATCCACTTGCTCAGCTCTTAGAACTTGTTTGAATTCAGCTATGTGGTTGTAAGGTTTTCCTGTGCCATCATAGTGATTTTTCATGCACTTGGCCACTTGAATTGGTCTCAATCTTCTTATGGGTTCAGGTGGTCTAGGCATCACCGGGATTGGTGGTCACATTGGAGGTATTCTAGGTTGCACTCCTAGTGGTGGTCTTGGTCTCACTGGTGGTCGATGTTGGTTGCCTAATCCAGGGTGTGATTGATTGTGTGCTTGCATTCCTGGCATTGTAAATTGCACATGGGTTTGGTTTGGAACACTCAGATGGCTTGTCTGTCCTGACATTGTATGTTCTATCTCTTGTTGTGTGCCAAAGGGGTTTTGAGAGGTAGTTGCCTGCTCTTGCTGAGGGAATACAGGCAACCCCATATACTTCAATTGAGCTCTATCAATGGCATCAACAAGCCAGTATGTTCTTTGATTCTTTTCTAGGTATGTGACTCTAGACTCATCTTCAGGATCTTTTAACTCATAGAAGGTAATTGGACTTTCCTCTTGTCCACCTGTAGGTGAGTCCGTTTGTAACAGTAAGTCTGATCCATGGATCAAGTAGACCTTCAGTAAGTAATCATCTTGAGGTATCAGATCCCCTCTCAAGACTCGAGTCACTACTGATTTGCCTCTGGGAGTGGTTACCAACTCTTCTGGGTCTGGTCTTCCTAAATTTCACGCTCCCCCTTCATAGTTGACTGCTGGTCTGGGCACGATTGTGGAATCAGTGGAAGTTACCATCCTGGCTACTGATCTATTTAAACCATCCAGGTAGATGGGAATCTCCTAGGAATTAGTAGATACATATTGCAGAGAGGTACAATATTCCCCTTCTACAATAGACATGAAGTTCCTCCTGGGGGCCAAACCTTACATGTCTTCTAAAGCCATGGGTATCTCTTCCTTCGAGTCACTAGAGGTGTCGGAATAGATAGAGTGGTGACTGGCCTGAGGTGTACTTCCTATCGATGATATAACACTTCTCTGGCTACTTAGCACTCTTCCTGACCTCAAGTTCATCCACCCTCTTGTGGCTATTTTGGCTCCTAACTATCCCCCAATTGTCTCCTCAATTGCCTCAACTTTTGCCCTTAAAAAGACTCAAAATGTTTTGGGTGATACCACTCTGGCAATACTACACTAGGTGATACCACACTTGCCACGATAGGATACTACCAAAAGGCACGATAAGATACCCAACAATTCACGATACGATGCTGCTTTCCACACGATACGATACCGGTGTACTGCACGATACGATACTATGTGCTCAGGCGATATGATACCACTTGAATGCATGATACAATACTTGGAATTCTCACGATACGATACCGATGCAAGTCATGATATGATACCACGAACCCACAAGATACGATACTCCTATTCCTCAACGATAGGATACCAGGAATCCTAGTGATATGATACCAGTGCAAGGTCGCGATATGATACCACAACTCTGCACGATATGATACGGAGATCCCTCGTGATATGATACTGCCCGGTCGACGATATGATACCATGATTGCGACGATACGGTACCAAGTGGACCGCGATATGATACCACTGGCAGATCGCGATTGTGATACCAATCTTGATGATACGATACCAAAAAATGGTATCACGATACCTCAAGTGGTATGCAACGATATGATACTTCGGCGAGTATCGCGATACTAGGGAATTTTGGTATCGCGATACCAAAACTCAACCGATCGCGATACTACAACCAAAATCACTCCAAATACAAAAATTTCTTACACCCCTATGTTTCTCTCTCACTCCTCTTCCCTCCTCACCCTCTATCTCACTCAAAGAACCTCTCAATACTCTCTGTTCCACCCCGCGATACCAAATATGTCTTCAATCACGTGTAATTGCAATTTTACACTGCTTTTGATGTTAAAATCTTAATGTAGCTTACCTTGGGGATATCTTGCTTAATTCTTGAGCTCACTAGGTAACTTTGAGGGCTTGTAATGCGCGATACCACTCAGGCGATACCGATCAATGTCTGCAGGTGATACCACTTCCTCAGCAAGTGTCAAATGAACTAAATTTTTTTGGCTTTTATAGTTTGTGATACCTGAAACCTATTCTACACTAATTTGGCAAATTTTTTTTCGAAATTTTCTTGGTGATTTCACCTTACTCCTACTCCACTTCTCTCCTTGACCTAACCCTAACTCTTCCTTCTCTCCTTCACTCCTAACCCTAAACCTAGAAACTCATTACACACACCTCTGGGATGTGAAGTAACAAGTGCTGAAGTGTTTGACTACTTGCCACTGAACGAGTTCACTTCTACAAGTACGATTTCTTCACTCCAAAGCTATAACCATCATGAAGGCACCTTGGTTGAGTGTGTTCCCTGGCAATAGTGCCAAAAATGTGTGTACCTAAGTCACGAGGTCTTAGGGACTTGTGCCAAAGAGACTAAATCTCATTTGCCACACAAGTACGTATAGTGGTGGATTGACACATGTTTAATTATCAATTTGAAGAACCTACCAAACCAAGTGTATGAGGACGTGTGCACACATGATGGAAAGTGAAGTGGTTCAGCTAAAGTGCAAAAGAAAAGACTAACCTACCTCTCCAACTCACTTAATCTCTAAAAATGTCTATCACGATGCCACTTATAGCAGTAAACACAAATTCGAATGTTTCTCCCAACTCCGAACTCCAAATATGGCCAGTAGCAGATTCCTTTCAAAGCTCTCGATGAGACGAATCTACTGGTAGCATTTTCACTCGAATCTGACAACCGTTCTTCAAGTTATGGCCAAAACAGTGAATGGCAGGAAACACCTTCACCCATTCCATAACTCGTACATGTTCACACACACACTATGGTAGTTCAAAAGTGATCGGGAGGGGTAGGCAACAGTCCTACACACACATTCCAAGCTTCACATACATGCGAAAGATCATAGAGAAGAAGAAAATGTGCAAGAAAGAAGCAAATTCGAAATTTTGGAGCTCTCCTTCTTCACAATGGCAAAAAGTCCTTACAAAGAGTCACCAAGTGACTTATATACATGTGCCCTAAAAATGGTCCTTTCACACAAGTGACCGGCACTTTATCGGCTAATCTCTAATTTCCTACTATTTTACAAGAAATATGTTACAAAGAGTTGGGTTTATGCATCTAGAGGACTCCTCTAGTACATTTTACATAGCTTTGAGGGAACTTTCTAGGATTTTGAAGAAGAAAAATATGCCCATTAATTTGAAAATTTCGGGGCTCCTCTTTTGTGCCTTTTTTTTGAAGGCTTGCAAGGTTGCCATATGGCAAAACATGATTGAACCATGTTGTACGGTCAAGATGAGCCCATATGCTTTGGCATGCACACTTTGGTCATACGGATTTTGCTAGTTTGTTACACCTGCAAAAATATGAAATGGTGTCCTCACCTGCCCAAACTTGAGACACCTGGTAAACATGTCCAAGAAGGCTATATTTTGGAGAAAATGCAGCGTTCCTCCTTCCCAAAAGATAGTTCAATTCAAGTTACTCAAAAATTGTAGCTCGTTCTTTCATATAGTACTCATTCAAGATCTCATAGTGCTTCTTTTGTATCGGATTGCTTTGCAATGGCTACCTCTAGTCTTTGTGATGAGAATGAGCCTATTTCTTTTGATGAAGTAGAAAGTTTAGAAAATTTGACGGTTGCTATACAATCAGAATATGATGCTATGATGAAGAATGGTACTTGGTCTGTATGTGCTATTCCTCCAGGCAAAAAGTCCATTAGAATTGAATGGGTATACAAGTTGAAGCATAAGCTTGATGGAACACTTGATAGGTATAAGGGTAGGCTTGTTGCAAAAGGTTATGTGCAAGAAAGAAGAATTGATTTTGATGAGAACGTTGGTAGGATATGTGCACTTGTAGCTCATCATGGTTGGAATGTACATTAGTAGGACACCAAAACTGCATTTTGGAATGGTGACTTACATGAAGAAGTGTATGTTTTTTAGCCCCATGGTTTTTTGCGGAAAGGGCATGAAAACGAAGTGTGTAGGTTGAAAAAGGCATTATATGGTTTGAAGCAAGCACCACGTGCTTGGTATGAAAAGATACATGCCTACCTGATTGCACATGGTTTTGAGATCACTCCAACTGAGAGCACCTTATATGTTAAGCATGCAAATGATGTGCTTTTGATGATTGTTGTCTCATTTGATTTTAAGGCTGATTTTCATGCCTCATTTGAGGTGTCAGATTTGGGGCATTTGCATCATTATTTGGGCATTCAATTCATGCAAGTTGAAGGTGGAATAGCTTTGTGTCAAACAAAATATATTGACACATTACTACAACATTTTGGTCTTGAAGATTGCAAACCTATTTCCACTCCTATGCAAACAGGTTAATGGTTGAGTCTTCATGACACTAGAGATGCATTTGATGTTGTTCTCTATCAGCACAATATTGGATGCTCGATTTACTTATTTAGTGTGGACTAATATTTAGTGTGGCCTAATATTTAGTTTGTTGTCTCATAGATGAGCAAGTTTATGCATTTCCTAGGTGTCAAGCATTGGCAGGTAGTTAAGCACATCTTTTGCTACTTGAGTGGGTTTTATCCCAAGGGGGGGATCACTATCACTAGATTTACATGATTTTCTTGACTCTTACTAGGCTGGCTGTTATGAAAATTGTGTGTCTACTAGTGGTTTTTGCTGCATGCTTGGTAGGTCATGCATATCTTGGTTGAGCAGGAAGCAGACTACTATTACCACTTCTAGTTGTGAGGCTGAGTATAGGGCAACTTTCATCATGATTGTTGAGTTTGTGTGGCTCACATGCCTTTTGACTGATTTTGGTGTTGGTCAATCTTTTGCCACCACCATGTTCACTGATAGCCACAACGCATTGGCAGTTGTAAGCAACCCTATGTTCCATGCTCCCACAAAGCACATTCCGGTGCATTATCATCATGTCAGGGAGGGATTCTCTACTGGAGAGATCAGTTTGGCATATGCACCCACAGAGAAGTACATTATAGAACTTTTCATAAAGGCTCTTTGTAGCTCAGTGATGAGTAGCACCTCCTTTAATGTCAATCAGGGAAGACGTGAGGATGGTATGAAGACCTCGAGCAAGTGGCGGCACAAGTGCGTGAGTGAGAAGCACACAAGCATGCACACACATACACACACACGCGCACACACGGCAAGACAAAGAGAGAGAATCAATGGAGTTCTTTAGATTACTTTCAAAAGCTCTTACAAGTTCGTTTCAATTACAATCTAACCTCAAAAATGAGCTCTCTAGCTCCTTTTATAGTTTTTGACTAGCTTTGGCCCTGTTCAGACCTAGTGTCCGGCCTAGTTAAAAATTAGGTTCCAGGGCTTATTTGGGGGCTCAAACGATATCCAAAAATTACGAAAATTGGCAGGTAGATACTTCTAATGCTCCTCAAGCTCAAGGACTCCTTGGCTTGCACAAAATGGAGCTACAAAAAGATGAAATGATATTTACAATGGTGCTTAGTGATGAGAATCACTTTTAATTGGTGTAGAGGTTTTGAAAGATTAAGGTTGCCTTAGTGCTAAATCTGTGTGAATGTTCATAAGTGCTTCTTTCTGAAGAAAATTGTTGGCCTACTTGCCAGATCTTCGTTGACTCCCTTGTCTGCTTGTGCCTTCTCTCCCTTGTCCACTGCTAACACCCCCCCCCTCTCTCACGTCTGTCGTCCCTGACAGACCCTTGTTGAGAGGGTTTTTGGATGTAGTATTCGACGACGTCCTGCGCTAAATGATGTTCAGCAATTCGCAACCCTTTAGCCAAATCTGTCAGAAGAGCATCCCAGTCTACCGGCCCAGGAACCTCTGGATGTGGCATACGTAGCTTTTCGGAGTGGAGAGCTTGTTCCACTGCAAACAACTGCAAGAGATGGGATGGTCTGGGAATGAATATCTCGGAATGATATTCCCAGAATCCCGTGACAAACATCTCTTCAAACGTTTGTTTGAAGCAGGCCGGTAGATATTTGATGCGAGCGTGCCATGCATACACAACATTGATCGATGGAGTTGTGCTCATGTCGTATACAAGGTCCTGGTTCCCTTCATTAAATCCTAGTGCTGAGAGATGCGGTTCCTTGACATTTTTGAAGGTCCTGAAGGTGACCAGCATAAGTTCGAAAATTTTCAGGCACATCTGAGTCATGATATCAGGAACATTCTTGAAACGGACCCCCCAATGCCGAATCGTTGAAATCATATATCCAATTGTAGGTGCGCCCTTAGGGGGTGCGAAGTACACGTAATTTAGCCACTTCTCACATCCTTTAATCGTCAGCACTGTATGTGTGTACTCCGGCCAGGATCTCCTTCGAAACACAGGGCAATAACATGGATTATATTTGATGTACAATGGCATGTTGTTCCATGTTCTTACCATTTCCGGGTAGGTTTCGAGCAGCCGAATTCTCCACGTTGGTTGGCGAATATGTCCTTGCTTGGCACTTTTTGGGATGTCATCGGGTGCAAATTGGGTGGCAGAGGTGGGTTCCCTTGAGGTGTGGCGCTTGATCTCCGCATTATAATCAGCCATTAGCACGCAAAAAGGTACATACAGATCATCCGATGGGCCGATCCACCTATGGTGTGAAAGATTCTGAAAATAATCAGATTTTATTACCACCTCTTCCAATTTTGACATTAATGCGATTTGGACTGCCACCCTGTCATCATGCGTCGTGGCTACTTTCTCTAACTTTTGCATCCATTCCGGTGCCTCGATCTCAATTGTGTCCATGCCCTGTTCTGTGCGCTTACCGCCGGGTGTTGGCATTGGTACATAGGGATCCTCGAATGTTTCTTCTACTTCAATTGGCACCAGATCGTCAGGCTCGGGCTCTACTAGAGGGGAGGGCTGACGCTCGTATTGCATGACCTTGCTGCGTAATTCCTCAAGTTCGGCCCGGAGTTTAGTGACCTCTTCAGCTGTTTCTTCGGTGGTTATGCTCGGGCTGGGTTCTGTCTGCTGGGTGGCCAACTGTCTTCGTAACTCGTCTCTCTCTTTTTCTAAAGCGGCATGGGCCTCCATTAGATCGGCATGAGTTTCTAACACCACCTGCATATTCTCCGAGGGAATTGCCTTGAATCGTTCTGGGTCAATCTCCTGTGGGGAGCCCTCCATGGCTGCCTCCAGGTTTTCTTCGTTCTGTTTCTGTAATCTTTTATTCTCCTCTAACGCGGTCGACATATGCTTGCGGAGGAGGCCCAAGTTTCGTCGAAGTTTCAGGTTTTCCGTGATCTGAGAATGTAGCAGCTCGTCCATATGTCATCGTTCTTCATCATCTGCTTGGGGTGGGTTGGCTTCTAATTGTGCGTATTGCTCCTGTAATGTCACGTGCTGCTGTTCGAGTAGCTGCTTCTGCTCTTCAAGATCCCTACATCGTGCTTGGAGATCTTCGTGGCTTCGGAAGAGCATTGTATGTTGGTTGTCCAGGTGTTGGTAGTGTTGCTGAAGTTGGGCCATGCATTGATGCATATTATTAAATAAGTTACTGAGAGGAATAGTGTTGAATGCAGAGGGGTAGGGAAAGGGAAAGGGGATTGTGGATGCAGTACTGGGGACGGGTGAGGGGGGAGGTGGGGGAATGGGAGATTGTGGGTACATGGGGGATGGGAGAGGTGCGGAGGTGGGTGACACCTCCATGAAAGTGGGGATCGTGGTGGGAGTGACTGTGAACATGGGGATTGTGGTAGCGGTGAGGGTTGTGAATGTGTATAGAGGTGTGTGTAATTGTGAACTTCTAGGAAGTGTGCTCGGGGTAGTGAGGTGTACCGTGGCTGTAGTTAGACTCGTGTTTTCAGTGGAAGTAGAGTGTGGGGGTTGGCTGATGGTTTGTGTGTTGGTGTGCGTAGTGGTTTCAGAGGTGGTGACAGTGGAGGTTACAGTGGTAGAGGGAGGTGAGTGAGGTGGATGTGGGGGGGAAGGTGGCAAGGGAGGTGATGGGGGTGCACTCGATGTGTGGGCTTCCTCGGTGTCGTGAACTGTGTGTGCTGTGCCAGTGGTTGTGGGGGTGCCTTGTGGTCCTGAACCTAATACATTCATTCGTTTTCTTGTTCGTGGGGGGCGTCTTCCATATCTTCTCTCTGTCCTTCGTGATTGCGCTAGTGCGGTATGCACTGTTTCCGGTACTCCCAAAGCATCTGATATCATTTCCAAGGTGGCACGGTATTGCTCGTCCACACCTTCCTCCTCCAGAATCTGGTTCATGAGAGCTTTACCTGCAGCTAATGAGAGCCTGTGTTGCTCTTGAACTTGGTTCATTGTATCGTAAAGCTTTTTTAACGTGCTAGTGTAGGCGGGGGCACCTTCCAGTACTTGTAGGGCTTCTTGATCATACTCCTGTTCTTCTGCTTCTGATTGTCCACCCTGTGTCTCCCCATGAGCTTCTTCTTCATCGTCCACGTTGACTACGTCCGGTTGGCTGGGCTGTGCTTGGTCTGGGGCCGTTTGCTGTCCACTGGCTTGCTCTTCTTCAACTTCTGCATTTACAGCTTCAATGATTCTTGCAACTTCTTCGTCCGTTAGATCCTCCAGAGTGAACCCATGCGGGAATTCCAGATCAGTCGGTACTGGTGGAAACACCAGATTGGGGCCATCTGTGCTGTGCCTGGGTAACCTGATAGTAAATGGTTGCACTCGTCGGGGGAGTCTTGGGGTTGTCTCAGGCGTCAGGGTTGCACCGCGAGCTTGTGCGCAAGGCATCTGGACAGCGCCTCTCATCTTCTTTGAGGGAGGCCCTACAGCTGACAATCTGCGTTGAAATTCCTGTGCTCTGGACCAGATCAGAGCCCTCTGCACCGGTACATCATATGCGAGACATCTGTATACAATTCTTGTGAGTGCACAGCAACCATACAATACAGATTTTTGCTTCTTGTACCATCTCTGATGAGCCATATGAATCTGGTCGATAATCCAGTGGGGCATATTGATGGTCAACTCAAAAGCATCCGCCAGGTAGAGGCTAAACCAGATCTTTTTGGGAGGCATTGTGAACCTCTCCTGCGCGGGGAAGGCGAAATGTTGCATGACCATACGTAAGTGGATGGTGATCGTGGGCGTCATTGCAACCATGTCCTTTAGCTTTGTCAGGTTCCGGTTCTTCATGTTGTCTGGAACCATAGTCTCTTTCTCTGTTGGAATGTGCATACCAGTCATGTCGAGTGCTTCTCTTACCAGGTTGATAGTCAAGCGGAAACGCTTCAGCTCGTTGCCCCTTGTGAGTGATGGAAGCACAAAAGAGCTGTATCCTTTCTTGTCTTTGCTGGGGGTGAGGGTACTAATTAGATATGAGCATCTTAGGAAATCTGGCTTTGGTAGTTGGAATTTGAAATAATCATAAAGCCCAGCCTTCTTCCATATCGGCTTCAGTCCTTCGTTGTTCTGTAGCTTTTCAAACTCCCTGGTAAAGAAATGGTATCTGCCCCAACGTCCATTGAATTCTACCTCGGATTCCCACATATATGTGCCTTCACCCAGAGGTCCAGCAACGTCACTGAACCAATGTGAGGTTTTGCCCACCGGCATGGTATGACCCTGTGGATGATTCTGGATTGGTATGGCATGTAATGCCCGTAATGCCGCTGGTCTTTCCTTTAATTCCTCTTCGACCGGAAGGCTTTCGATGTCCACCACTTGGGGGCTGGTGCCTGCCTGGGAGCTAGTTCCTACTGTATCTGCCATTTTACTTCTTGTTGTCTGTCTCTGTGAGAAGATACAAACATGTGTTAATATTGTACAGGACAAGGGAGGACCGTTGTTGTTCCCATCACAATATTAACATGAGGGTCGGGAGTGAATAATGGGTTAGTAAGTGTTCGGTGCAAGTGTGTGTAGTTAATGCTTGGGTAGTCCTAGGAGACTAATGAAGTTAGTAAGTGGGGATGAATTTACAAATTGGGGTCGGGGGGCTTATTACAGGTCTTAGGCTGCCAAATGCAGTGGATGGGCTTTGCTTTTGGTTTCGTAGAGACACTTGAGAGCTTTCTAGGTGTCGCGGTTTGAAAATGAGGCCTTTTAGGGACCCATGTACAAGTGATTACATGCGTGCTCTTGGGTCTTGGTGTGTTCCTGCGTGTTGAGAACGAGTGAATACTGGCTGTACGCGTAGATGGGTTATGCTGCATAGGTTGTGGCCTTGGCGTCGCTACTTGTGCCCTCAAGCAAGCCTTAGGCACCCAAATTTGTCTCGATTGTGGGCTAGCCTTCATTGACTTCTTGGGCACCCAAATAGATTTCACGTTAGCAGAAGAATTTTCGAAAGACTTCTTATCAGTGTAGTGTTGTCGGTTACTAATAAGAGGCTTTGCCCGTGTGGTTGGCTTGAGTGCAACCGGGTGTTCGCCTTTCCGCACCCACACTTGTTTCACTTGCTGAGATATTTTGTTGCGCAGGTACTTTTGATTTCCGTCATGGGTAGTACTCTGCTTCTTCTGCTTTTGATCCTCCTTTGGTTGCTGCCTCCTTCTGGCCTTTGGAAAAGAAGGGAGTTCCGTCGCATCCCTGACTCCTTTTTTGAGAATATCATTCCTCTGTAACACATAGTTTTGGACAAGAACAGCATGGTCAACTTCATGTGCACCCCTGGAGGGACCAGGAGTCTGTGCCTTTCCTAGTTCCTTGAGTGCTCCATTGTCTAATTCTACTGTAACTCGACTATGATTGACCCAAACCTGGAGAAGTCCACTTCTTAGGTTTAAATTAATTGCTTGGTCATAGATCCAATCTTGACCCAAGACTAGAGGTTCAGTGAGATCCTCATCTTGACACACCAGTACTTTAACTGTCATTGCCTCATCATGAATGTAAAGGGGAAGTTCCACCTCGCCCATGCAAGGGGTTTCCACTCCACCCAATCCTATGAGGTATGCTTCCACAGGATTGACAGTTAACTGCAATTCTTGACAGTAAGACACTCTAACAGTACTAGTGGTTGCGCCTGAGTCAATCAAGGCTCTTACGTTCCTTGCACTCTTTCCTTGTCCTATATCTAGGGTTATGAAAGGACGTCGATCAATTATCCTATGCGAGCTTGTTCCTACGACTTCACACATGGCCATAGGATATCCTTGATCTGCATAGTCATCTGTTCTAGTCTGATCTCGGCCTTGCCTTCGTAACTTCATCCTTCTGATGCGTTCTAAAGCTTCTGCTTGAGCTTCTTCTCGAATTCGCTTTTCTTCCTCTTTGCGTTTCTTAGCAGTGTTGAGTCGGCTGAGCATTTCCTCCGTGAGGGGTTCCTGATACAACTTGACTCTGCAACCGCTAACATAATTTGGGAGAACATCACCCTCTAATGTGGCCAATTGTACTGCTCCACTCGTGGAGATCCTATTGATGATCATTGGTCCGTAGCCTCTCTTTTCTAGCTTCCTCGCGTGTTGTTTTAGTGTATAGACTAAAACTAGATCTCCTGCTTTCAAGCCTTTATCCTTCACATGGGCATCGAAATATGCCTTCTGTCTCTTCTTGGCTGCATATATTCCTGCAGCTGCTCTCAGTCTTGTTTCTCCTAATCGTTCAAGGTCAAAGATCCTAGAGGAGAGCTCATGACCTGTCCATTCATGCTCTTGTGCTACTCTCAATGTAGGAATCAAGAAGTCCAAGGGCAGCACAGCGTTTTGGCCAAATACCATCTGAAAGGGAGTGGCTTGGAGTACCGTTTTGTAGGCAACCCGGTATGCCCAAACAACATGGTGTAGCTGTTTGTCCCAATCAGAGCGTTTAGTGTTCACTAATTTCGTCAGTACGGTGCATAAGATCTTATTAGTGCTCTCAGCTTGTCCATTAGCTTGAGGGTGATAGGGGGCAGACTTCTTGTGTATTACCAAGAATTCTTGGAGTAGATTTTCAATCACTTCATTCAAGAAATGAGTGCCTCTATCACTTACAAGCTCTATAGGTAGCCCATATCTCGTGAATACATTCTCAAACAAGAATTTGGCAGTTGTTTGAGCATCGTTCTTTGTCGTAGCCTTTACCTCTACCCACTTAGTGAGATAATCTGTTGCAACAATGATGTATTCCGCATGAGAACCTTTAGCTGGGGGATTAATAGGACCTACGAAGTCTATTCCCCACTTAGAGAATGCACGTCCACCCATCATAGGTTTCAGTGGCATCTCATCTTTGCGTATAGGATACTGAGTCCTCTGACAGACATCACACCGTTTCACATAGGTATGTGCATCCATGTGAAGGGTAGGCCACCAGAAGCCCGCAAATAGAATTGCCTTGATCACCCGATCCGGTCCAAAGTGTCCTCCTGCTACACCTTGGTGAGCAGTTTCTAAGATCTTCAGATATTCACTTTCGTGGACACATAGTCTCAGGTAACCATCTTTATTGCGTTTGTATAGATTATCACCAATGAGTGAGTAATCCAGGGCTTCTTGTTCTAAACTCCTTTTCCTAGCTAGAGTCATGTCTGGAGGGAATGTGTTTGTCCGCAAGAATGATACTAGAGGTTCACTCCAATCTGGCACAATGGATACTTGATACAGAGTGGCGTGTTCCACTGGTGGTTTAGTGCAACAGATTGGGCATTCCTTGCACAACTTTTGGACATCAGCTTCCATAGTTGGCCAATGCACTCCGAATCTCTTTAGAGTCTGTAAAGTTCGTTGCTTTGAATGGTGTTGCTCTAGTGCACCTACATGTGCTAGTTGCAACCACTTAGCGTACTCATCCTCTTCTACGCAGCAAGCCAAGATCCCTTGATCTGTGTGCTTGTACATACTTCCTGCCATGATGTGGTACTTTTGGGCTTTTACAACCTCTCTATTCCGTGTGTTTACCACTGGATGACTAGGCCTGTATGTCAATACTGGTACCAATGGCTTAGCCCACTGCGGCACCACTTCCAAATTAAACAAGTAAGCATCAGGAAGGTCATCTGATACTCCTTGTGGGGCTTCTCCCGATGTGAGCCTAGAAAGATGATCAGCTCTCAAATGGGTCCTCCCTTTTCTTACCACAACCTCAAAATCATATTCCATTAGCAAGAGAAACCATCTTACTAATCTTCCTGTATTGCAGGGCTTGTTTACGAGATATAACAATGCCTGATGATCAGTAAAAAATTTAAACTTATTTGCAAGCAAATAGTGTCTAAATTTCTTAACTGCATATACCATGCCTAAACCTTCTCTCTCCGTAGTGGTGTAATTTCGTTCAGCCGCATTCAACTGTCTACTGGCATAGGCAATTGGAAGATCCATATTACCTTCACCAGTAGGTTGTGCAAGTACACATCCAATAGCATAATTGGATGCATCCACGTGAACATGGAATGGCTTATTCCAATCTGGTGTGGTCAAGATTGGTGCTGAACATAATCGTCGTTTAAGCTCCTGGAAGGAATTCTCACATTCATCCGTCCACTCAAAATTAGTCAGAAGTCCGTACATGGGCTTTGCAATGACAGCATACATGTGTATAAATCGTCGGTAATAACCACAATGCCCCATGAAAGCTTGTACTTCCTTGACATTCTTTGGCCTAGGTAGCTCTGCTATGGCTCTCACTTTCTCTTCATCAGTGGATATGCCATTCTTTGACACTATGTGTCCTAGAATCTTGCCTTGCCTGACCATAAAAACACACTTTTCTGGGTTCAGGCAGACTTGATATTCTCTACATTTGTCAAAGATTTGTCTGAGTTCAGGGATATGGGTTTGTCTAATGTTGGAATGAGCACAAAGATCATCAACATAGACTTCTAAGTTTTTCCTCAGGAACTCCTTAAACACATGGCACATCAGCCTCTGGAAGGTAGCTGGTGCATTGGTAAGCCCAAATGGCATTACTCTAAAAGCAAAAATGCCCCATTCTGTGGCAAAGGCTGTCTTATGCTGATCCTCTGGAGCTATGGCTACTTGATTGTAGCCCGAAAATCCATCAAGGAAGCTGTACACTTCCTTGACTGCCACTCTTTCTAAGAGATGTTCTGTGATGGGAAGCGGATAGTTATCTCGAATAGTGGCTGCATTAACCTTCTTCAAGTTAATGCACACGCGCAGTTTGCCATTCTTCTTGGGTACCACCACGATGGGTGATACCCATTCAGTGTGCTCAATTTCATAGATAAATCCAGCTTCAACCAGTCTATCTATCTCTTCTTTGATCTTAGCAGCATAATTATCGTTATATGTATAAGGCTTTTGCTTAGAGGGTTTAGCGTCTGAAGTCATGGGGATAGTGTGTGAGCATATGTCAGGGTCAACACCTTTCAAGTCCTTGTAACTCCAAGCGAATACATCTCTGTATTCTCTTAGCAAGGCAATCAATTCGTGCTCTTCTTCTTCTGTCAGGTCATGGCCTATATACGTGCATCTCTCCTCTCCTTCTTCTATGGCCACTACTATTTTCTTGGTGGTTTCTTTGTTATCATAGGCCTCTCCTGATTGTGCCTCTCGTTTAGGCATTCTAATCATGACTCTCCTGTCATCTATCTCATACTTCTTAAAATTTTCTGGAACCTCAAACAAAGATTCTTCCTCTTCTGGTGAGACTTCTCTCTTTTTTCGTTTCTTTCCTTCTTCCTTTGGGCTCACATGTGTTGCTAATCTTACATCATTTGTAAGCTCTCCATGCCTCTGGGGTTGAAATTCTACTTCATGGAAATATTCTTCATCTGATGCAAATGGTGGGTCCATAATGATAGACTCGAGATCGGAGTCACTTGCATCCTCATATGCATCAGGGATAGGTTCGCATTCTTCTAGAACTGCCTCTCCCCTGATTGGCTCTATGGAGAAGACTGAAATGTCATAGCCATCCTCATCACAGTGAGGTGTCCATTGTTCTTCATTGATGGCTACATCCATTGTTGCTAAAATTTCTGCCCAGCCATGGGGTTCGAATTCCTCATCAGGAAAAACTACAGGTGCATAGGCTGGGTCTTGAATTGCTCTATGTGTCTCTTTTGCACCCATTTCTCTGGCCTTTTCTCTCTTCTCTTCCTCTACTGCTACTTTGCACATCCATAAGTGGGTGTCTTCATGCATCCAAGAGGATCCTGACCCTATGGAATGCACAGATTCCGTATCATCTTTGGCTCTATGGATGGGATTCCACTGGATAGGAGGTACATCCCTATGAGAGTAATCTTTGAGATTGACTTTGGTCGTAACACCTAAGTGTTGCAGGTACAAGGAATTGGTCCCCCAATCCTGTACCACTTGCAACTGTTGCATAAATGGTCTTCCCAAAATCATCTCATAGGCATGATTTTTGCTAAAGTCACATATAGCAAAGCTATGCTCAAACTCAACACCACAAGTGGTGAGAGTTATTCCTTCTAGCAATCCTAAGGGCCTCTCTATATGACCATCGGCCATCTGCAATTTCATCCTCGTTGGCCTGAGTGCGGGCTTGCCCCAACGCTTCCATAAGGAGGTGGTGGCAATTGCAACTCCTGCACCTGAGTCCAAAATTGCCTTAGTGGTGTAGTCCTGGTAGGTAATGGGAAGATAGGTGTTCCCTTCTTCACCTTCACACATATCTCCTATCTTGTCCAAGGGAATTTCTGGCACTGTCCTATGGGATCCTACCCGGGAACGTGGTTTTGCAACTTCAGTCACTTGATTGGTTACATATTTCCGCGCTTCTGGTCTATCCTTAGGCAGTTCATCCAAAGTGAGATCTCGCTGCTCCCTGGCGTTCTTTACTACCTTCGTGTTCCTAGGTATGACTGAGTCGTCGTTCCTTACCATGATTGTGGGTGCTCTCATACATGTGGACTTTGCTTCCCATGGGCCTGTGAAGTGGGGTAGCTCCTGTATGGAATTAGACTCAAAGTCCAATCTCTCATGAGGCTGAGTACTCTCATGTTCCCCGTAAATGGATGGGATGTCTTGTGGGAATTGGCCGCGTGCATCGTCCACAAGTTCAAATGGAGGGGCGACCTCACTTTCGTTATCCCATTTGTCTTCTTGAATCTCTCGTAGGAAGTCTGGTGCAAACCGATTCATAGAAGAAGAAGTGTCTGGCTCCGTAGAATTAGGCGCATAAGCAACCTGGGAAGGAGGGCTTATTCTATCGTTGGCTCTCTCCTCGTTCCCATAGATGGCTGGAGCACAAGCTTCCTGGGGAGGGTTACTTATTCTATTACTTTTCCGAATAGGCTCATACGCTCCCTGAGAAGGAATGTAGGCAACCTGTGGAGGTATGCAAACTTTCGAGGGAGGTTCCTCTGCCTTTTGAGGGGGAAGATAAGCTTCTTGAGGAGGCACATGGGCTTCCTGAAGAGGCTGGCTTATTCGTTCTCTTGCTCTTTCCTTTCTTTGAGGGGCAGGTTTCTTTTCTGATTGTGCAATTAACATCTCTATTCTTTCTAACAATCCATCAAAATGCAACTGTGTCTTCGCTGAACTTGAGATGTTAAATAGGCGACTGGCCTCAAACATGGTCTGAGCCAATTCCACCATTTTGGCACAAATTTTGGTTCGTTCAAGCTCTAGCTCGGCTCTAGGGTAGCATTTTTCATGATCAGTTACGTTTGGCCCTTCTTGGATTCTGGCCTGATATGCTTTAAGCATCATATTAAGGTCTTCGGGGGTGGGATCTGCTAGGACTGATCCTACCCTAGGGGGTGGTGGGTTTAGGTTAGGCGGGTTGGAAGGTGGTTGGTCGGATGGCGATGGGAAATGTGGTGGTGGGGTAGTGTGAGAAGGAGTTTGAGATGTGAGTTCAGTTATCCTGGCTTTGGTTTCTCTTATGCTTTCCTCAAGTTCACTCATCTTTTTAGCCCATTGTCTTTTCATTCTTTCCCGACTATCTTTCCACGCTCTAGTCCTTTTCTTTGTTATGCTCTCGGTTTCACTAGCCTCTGGGTTCTTTTCCTGGCTTGTCCCTTGGTTTTGCTGCAATGCCTGAGCTCTAGTGACTACCTGTACTGGTGCAGTGGAAGTCACGCTCCCTGTGGAGTCTACCACTAACCCAACAACGTTGATGGGAGTGATTTTTGGCATGTGATTGGGGTTCTTTGGGCAATCTCGTAAGAGATGCTCTTTTCCACAATCTTGGCAAAAGCCTTGGATTGTCACGGACTGAGTTTGTGTAGGTGGAGGTAAGGGGCAATCACGAACGAAGTGATCTCCCTGACATCGGTAGCATGGTCCTCTAGGAAATGGTGGTCGTACCTGCCTAGGTTGAGGCCTAGGGTTGGGGTTTGCATACATGACATTTGTGTAGTCTGACTCCCAACTAGGTTCATTCGGCTCTTCACTATAGTAGGACTCACCATATTCTGGAGACTGCATGTAGTAAGCCTGGGGGCTATCAACATGTGTAGAATCAAAACTATGGTCACTGGGGTCATTTTTCGAAAGCAAGGATGTTACTGGAACTAGGGCTCTATTCAGGTTCTCTTCTGCAGCCGTGTACTTTACCGGAATCACATTAGCTGGAGCTGGGGGTTGTTGTGCTAACACAGGCTGAGGTCTTTGTTGGTTTTGATATGGTTGCTGATAGGGTTGCTGTGGCCTGCCATATGGCTGTGGAAGGTATTGGTTGTGGTATCTTCCCTGTTGAGGGTATGGATGAGGATAGGGTTGCCTAACCGCCTGCCTGTTGTATGGGCAATCTTGCGCAGTATGATTGGTGTACTTCCGTTCTATGGTGCAGTACTGGCTACTAGGATTAACTTGGGGTTGAGCCATAATGGGGCAGACATTCGCCATATGGTCACCTCCGCATGTATAGCACCTTTTCACAGGGGCAAACCTTGGGATTTGTTTGCTAGAGACGCCTAGTTTTTGTGCCACTTTCTCTGCGAGTTCCTCAATTGATGTGGATTGCGTGGAAGAGTGACTAGAAGCACTATCTGAATCTTTGTAGATTTTGGAAAGCTCTAGTTCTTCCCCTAGGTTATCTTCAATGTCAATGCACATGCGTACACACTCTTCTATAGTCCTAGGATCTTTCAGATACACATAGGATCTCAATTTCGTACTCAGCAATCCGTCAAGGAATAAGGCTACTTGTTTGGCAGATGTGGGTAGCTCCGAAACAGGACATCTTTCGAGGTATTGCCTAAATCTTCTTTCTGCCAGTCTTACAGTCTCTTGGGGAGTCTGTTTAAAGCTGTGAATCAATGAGGAGGTATTGTGTCTTATGCCGCTCTTAGAGAACTCTACAATGAAAGCCTCTAGGAGTTGGTCTATGCTCCTGAACTGTCGCTCATCCAATGGCTGAAACCATGTAAGTGCTGTGTTCCTAAGGGTTAGACCGAAGGCATTGTACTGCGTGAATAGGTCCTCCACTTGTTCAGCTCTCAAGACTTGCTTGAACTCCGCCACATGATCATAGGGATCTCCTGTGCCATCAAAGTAATTCTTCATGGACTTAACTAGTTGGGTTGGTCTCAACGTTCTTGTATGCTCTCTAGGTCTCGGCAGAGGAAATCCATCCACATTTCTTTGGTTCCTGTGAGCTCTAAGCATCTCAGGTTCTACTCGATTCGTCTCCGTCCTCGTTCTTTCTCTGCCCACTGGGTTGACAAAGCTTAATTCTGGTTTATCTCTACTTCTGTCTCTTTGAGTTCCATGAGCTTGGGATGTTCCAGCACCAGGGTGACCATAGGATACATTCAATCTTGGTTGGGGGAAAATGAATTCACCCTTCCAAGTGTAAGCATGCCCATCATTTTCTGTCACCACAAAGATCCTCTCCGAAGTGTGATCTAAGTAGGTCACTCTGCCTGGGCTATCAGGATCCTTAAACTCATAGATCATGATATTTCCTATATCAGTTGGCTGATTGGATTTATACCTCTAGAAGGCTTCGTCGGTTTCTCGATTGAGGAGCAACTCTATGCTCTTGTTGTCTTGGGGTACCCACTCAGGTGTGATAATCCTAGTGAGAACTGATTTACCTCGAGGGGTTCTAGGTTCTACGCCCATATTTCCTTGTTCTAAGTCCCCTAAGTCCGCCTCTGAGATTACATTTCCAAATTCATCCGTCCTATCTGGGTGACTGGTGACTACGTATATGGTTCCTTCTTTGTCCAGGTATGCGCCGTTTTCAAATTTGACAGCTGGGTGCTCTAGTCCAATGGATTGATCAGGATTTTTAATCTGGACCACGGATCTTCCTAGGCCGTCCTCATAGATGCTAGCACCTAATCGGTTGGTCCTAAGGTACTCCAGCTGCGTTTTGTAAGGGCCTTCTACCCTGTACAGGTAAGGCACTCCTGAACTTCCCGTAGGTCTGTCCATGCCTTGAGACATCTCTGACTCACTGGTCTCAGAGCTAGGGTAGTACGAGTGGTGGCTCAACTGCTGAGCCCAGGACCTAGCAGTGTGGTTAACACTAGCCTCTGAAGATCTAAGGCTTTGTCTCTCTCTTACTAGGTGTCGTCCTGATCTAAGGTTCATATGCCTAACTGATTAGCCCAATTTTTTCCCAGAGTACAACCTCGTTGCCGATCAATTGGTATCAGTCACTTGATTCTTTTTAGCTATTTCTCGTGTTTAAGGTCTTGTCTGATATTTCGTCGTCAGGAATACTTGAATGTTCTTCGTACTTTCAGGTTGATCGTTCCACGTTAGGTTCTTTTCCTTTAAGTTACCGACAGTACAGAGATTAGGTTTTTAGCTTGAACTTGAGTTTTTAGGTAGTCTTCAACTTGATACCTGCCTATCGTCACCCTGACTTACTCCTACCTCTAATCGTTCTTCGCCTAAGCTATGAATAGACAGAGGGGATTAAAAGTTTCCAACCTTTTGTTTCCTGCTTGGTTGCCCTTGAGTGCTCAGGAGGTGTGTTCCCAAGCTTGCACTTACACTTGCTTAGAACGCCTTTCGATGCCCTCAATAGATCTGTAAGAGTTCCAAAGTTAGCTTGAAGATTTAAATTCTAAAGACAGAACCACTGATTTTCATTCCTGTAGCACAAACACAAACTTGTATAGTGATTCTCAAGAAAACAATCCTAAGGACCCCTGACTTTGATCCCCCTGGATATGGTCAACTTCAAAATACTCTATCTGAAAATCAACGTATTATCTTTATAAAAAACAGTTGAGGGCTTGTAGTATATGCCACGAGCTTTCCAACAAGCCCTAGAACACAAAAAATTGACTTCGTAAGAAGAAGTTATGACTGTTCAGGGTTTAGGGGGTTAAAACAAGATCCAATCTGGTCGACAGATCCTAGGATTTTCTTCAAGTCACAAGTGTAGGAACCTCACAAAATGCTAATTGATTGACTCTTTTGCCCCAAAATTATCCCAAATTTTGAACAAAATCAAACCCTAATTTTTGGCCGAAAAGCCTGTCAATCGCGATCGACAGGTCTGTCAATCGCGATTGACAGAGGTGTCCGTCGGGGCTGTCAATCGCGATCGACAGAGTTGATCGTGGCTGTCAATCGCGATCGACAGAGTCGATCGTGGCTGTCAATCGCGATCGACGGTATCAATCGCGATCGACACGTCTTCCGGATTTTTCGCCGAGATTTCAGTCAATCGGGGGCCTATCAGTCGCGATGGACACGTGGCTACGCGCAAAAGTCAATCAATCGTGGAATTTCAGTCAATCGCGATCGACGGTGTCAGTCGCGATTGACAGAGGTGTCGGTCGTGGCTGTCGATCGCGATCGACGGTATCAATCGCGATTGACAGGGTCCTACGTGGTAGTCAGTCGATCGTGGAGGTCTGTCGGTCGCGATTGACAGGGTCTGTCGATCGCGATTGACAGGGTCTGTCGGTCGCGATTGATAGAGGCTGTCGGTCGCGATTGACAGAAAACCTCGGGATTTTTCTACTGTTTTTAGTGTTTTAGGATGTGCTCCTTGTGCTTGTTCTAGTGGTGCACTCACTTTTGTAAAAGGCCAAAAATTTCTGTCAGTCGCGATCGACAGAAGCCTGCGACCGCGAGACAGTTTCTTCGAATTTCATACCTGCGCAGGAAGCTGGGGATGATGATACAGCAAGAACCTGCAATGAAACTCAAGAGACATGCAAAATACGCACACACAATATTGCTCTCTCGCTCTCTCTCACAAGTGAAATGAGGGAAATGAGGTGGGGAAGGTGATATGATCAAAAAACAGAAATTTTCGCGATGATGGAGATGGAGGTGGGAGATGGTGATGATGATGATGGAAATGAAGATGGAGAAGAAAGTAAAAGAAAATCGATGAGAGTGAAGAAAATACCTACAACTCCAACACGTCAACTCTACGTCTTACCATCACACGCTCGTCCTCAAAGCTCGATCCCCGGCAACGGCGCCAAAATTTGGTGTAGCTCAGTGATGAGTAGCACCTCCTTTAATGTCAATCCGGGAAGACGTGAGGATGGTATGAAGACCTTGAGCAAGTGGCGGCACAAGTGCGTGAGTGAGAAGCACACAAGCATGCACACACATACACACACACGCGCACACACGGCAAGACAAAGAGAGAGAATCAATGGAGTTCTTTAGATTACTTTCAAAAGCTCTTACAAGTTCGTTTCAATTACAATCTAACCTCAAAAATGAGCTCTCTAGCTCCTTTTATAGTTTTTGACTAGCTTTGGCCCTGTTCAGACCTAGTGTCCGGCCTAGTTAAAAATTAGGTTCCAGGGCTTATTTGGGGGCTCAAACGATATCCAAAAATTACGAAAATTGGCAGGTAGATACTTCTAATGCTCCTCAAGCTCAAGGACTCCTTGGCTTGCACAAAATGGAGCTAGAAAAAGATGAAATGATATTTACAATGGTGCTTAGTGATGAGAATCACTTTTAATTGGTGTAGAGGTTTTGAAAGATTAAGGTTGCCTTAGTGCTAAATCTGCGTGAATGTTCATAAGTGCTTCTTTCTGAAGAAAATTGTTGGCCTACTTGCCAGATCTTCGTTGACTCCCTTGTTTGCTTGTGCCTTCTCTCCCTTGTCCACTGCTAACACTCTTCCGCACGAGAAATTTGAAGCTTTCCAAAAAGCTTTGGGCTTACTTCCTTTTATGGATTGATCTCTTTCCACATAACTTGGCATTGTTGGAGTTAGATGTTTGCAGAAGCAGGCGAACAACATAAGAAAGGAGATAAAAGCTTTGAGCACAACACACAATGTTGAATGTATTACCAATAGAATGTACAAAGATAAGTAGCCCATTAGGGCAATAACCATATATACAGCGAGGGGAAGAAAACCTCCTAAAGAGGGAAAAAAGTCCCTCGACGGTCCTAGAGTGTTCACACACATCACTACCTAAATATATCAACAAATCCCCCTAGGAGTGATGTGGTGGACAAGGAGCTGGCACTCATGTATAAGGAAGTGCCAAGCTATATGGAATCAATCCACAAAAGGAAGTAAGCCCAAAGCTTTGCGGAAAGCTTCAAACTTCTCCCTAGGCAGAACCTTTGTAAAAAGGTTTGCAATGTTCTCCTGCGTGGGCACATATGCCAAGTTGATCTCTCAGCAGAGAACCTCTCCCTGACATAATGATAATGCACCTCAATGTGTTTGGTGCGAGCATGGAACACAGGGTTCCTCGCAACTGTCAATGTGCTCTGACTCTCAGTGAAAATGGTGGTGGCAAAAGACTGACCAACACCCAAATCAATGGCATTTGAGCCACACACACTCAACAGTCATTGTGAAAGCTTCCCTATACTCAACCTCACAACTGGAAGTGGCCAGAGTAGGCTGCTTTGTGCTCAACCAAGATATACATGAGCTACCAAGCATGAAGCAAAAGCCACTAGTGGACACACGAGTGTCATAGCAACCAGCCGAATCACTATCAGAAAAAGCATGCAAATCTGGCGGTACTGATCCCCATTTGGGATAAAACAATCCAAGTAGCTGGGTACCACTTAACTAGCAAAAGATGCACTTAACCTCCTACCAATGCTTGACACTTGGGCACTACATAAACTTGCTCATCTATGAGACGTCAAACTGAATATCTGGCCGAGTAATGCATAAGTAAATCAAACATCCAACACCCTGCTGATAGAGAACAACATCAAATGCATCTCCAACATCATGAAGTCTCAATTGTAAACTTGTCTCCATAGGAGTGGCAATAGGCTTACAGTCTTCAAGGCCAAAATGCTGCAATAATGTGTCAATATATTTCGTTTGAAACAAAGCCATTCCACCATCAACTTGCATAAACTGAATGCCCAAATAGTGATGCAAATGCCCCAAATAAGACATCTCAAATGAGGCATGCAAATCAGCCTTAAAATCAGCAATATGTGTGTCATGAGGACCAATGAGCAGCATGTCATCAACATATACCACAATGATCTAAAGCAAATCATTAGCATGTTTAACATATAAGGTTCTTTTAGTTGGACTATTCTCAAAACCATGTGCAATGAGATAGGCATGTATCTTTTCATACCAAGCATGTGGTGCTTGCTTTAAGCCATATAATTCCTTTTTAACCTGCACACCTGGTTTTCATGCCCTTTCTACACAAAGCCATGGGGCTGAAAAACATACACTTCTTCATGCAAGTCGCCATTTAGAAATGCTGTTTTAATGTCCAATTAATGTACATTTCAACCATGATGAGCTGCAAGTGCACAAATGCTACGAATAGTAGTCATTCGACAAGTAGGAGCAAATGTTTCATCAAAATCAATGCCTCTTTGCTACCCATAACCCTTTGCAACAAGCCTAGCCTGATACCTGTCAACTATTCCATTAGGTTTGTGCTTTAGCTTGTACACCCAATTAGTGCTAATGGCCTTCTCGCTAGGAGGGAAGTCACATAAAGACCATGTACCATTTTTCATGATAGCATCATATTCAGATTGCATTGTAGCCACCCAATGTTTTGAATTTTGTGCTTCATCAAAGAAAACAGGTTCAGTCTCATCACAAAGACTAGAGGCAATCATAGCATAGCAATCTGATGCAAAGGAGGCACTATGAGAGCTTGATCGAGTATGATATGACAGAGGTGCATCTAATTTGCTGTCACACAAAGTCTACACCAGTCATTTTGGCATAGTTTTTGACTGCTCAATATCAGCTCTCTCATCAAGAAGTGCATCATGTAAATCTGCATTAGAAGTGGAATGATCTGCATCATCACATGAAACCTGCAAAGGTTGAGAAGTTACCTCATTAAGACTAGCACTAGACTGTCCACCTGTAAAAAGAGGAAGCAAAGTATCATACATGTCTTTGGAGTTAATAGATGTCTCCTTAGTACATGAAAGTAAGGGCTGAATAGCATCTTCCACAAAAACAACATCACGACTAACTAGAATGTGTTTAGTCAGTGGATGATACAGACAATAGCCTTTGCTTTCTGAATTTTACCCAACAAAAATATATTTTATTGCTTTATCATCCAATTTTCTGCCATGTTGTTCAGGCACTAATACATATGCCAAACAACCAAAAACATGCCAAGCCTCATATGGAGTGATAGACTGCAATACTTTAGTGGGACACCTATTAAGTACATATGTTGCACACATGACAACCTCAAGCCAGAAACTATATGGTAAAGCCTAACTCTTGACCATACACCTTGCCATCTCCATGAGTGACGTGTTCTTTCGTTCAACAACTCCATTTTGTTGAGGTTTATATGGCACTATAATGGTTTATGCCACGTTCAGCCAGAAATGCATTAAATTTAGAAGACATATATTCCCCCCCTCGATCAAAACGGAGGGTGCCCATTTTACATGTTGCCATATTTTCAGCCAAAACCAGAAAATGTTTGAAGCACGTAAACACTTCAGACTTTGCCTTCAATGGATATACCCATGCATGCCTGGAAAAATCATCGATGAAAGTCACGAAGTAAAGATAGTTCCCAAAACAAGGTGTCTGCATAGGACCACAGACATCACTATGTACAAGCTGTAATTTTTGAGTAGCCCGAACTGAACCATCTTTTGGAAAGGAACAATGTTGTATTTTACCCAAAATATATTCTTCACATACATGTTTACCGGGTGCCTCAAGTTTGGGAAAGAGGACACCATTTCAGTAAATTCAGATGACCAAAGCATGCATGCCAAGGCTTTGCATCTAACATAGCCTGAGAATCATGTACTACACATGCCAAATCATTTATAGATCTTTCATAGTCTATGAGCTTATACATCCCATAACATAAAATGCCAGAAGCAATAATAACATCGCCATTTGAAAGATCATGAACTTTACATCTGTCATCAATAAATTTCAGAACCAAGCGAATCTTGGCTAATGCAAAAACTGATAACAGATTTTTCTTGATCCCTGGCACAAAGAAAGCATATGACAAAGTGAAAGAACTACCATCAAGAGTAGTCAAAATGATCTTACCAACTTCCATAACAGGATAGGAGGAGTTGTTGGCGCATTTAACAATATTCCCTGTAGGGGCATGCTCGAGTGAAGAGAAGAAACTGCACTGCGAGGTAATATGTTTGGTCGCCCCACTATCAAAGTACCAAACATTTGAGTCTACTTTAGGCATTAATTGCTCATGAGAAGATGGGTCAAAACTACAAACAGTAGTAAATGCCCATTTTTCTTCCTGCACGAGATTAGCAGACTTTATTTTCGGTGTAGAGGCCTGTGCAACAACCATTCCGACCTCTTTCTTCTTTGCCTCTTTAGAAGCCCATTTTGGACAGCTCTTAATGACATGATTATTTGCTTTACAGTATTTGCAAAACAATTTCTGCTTTTCTGATTTCTTGTCATCTTTGTCTTCCTTCTTCGAATGTGCAGCATTTGTAGATTTCTGCTTACTACTAGAAGAGCTCCATTTACCTTTTGCCTTCTGAGTAGCTAGGAAAGCTTGATTTGCAACACACATAATAGACCTGTTCTGCCTAGACTGGTCTTCCTGCAACAGAACAGAGACTAACTCCTCAAATGACAAGGCATTTGGACTGCCGTTCATCATCAAACAAAGAGTAGAAGCAGAACTCTGATGTGAGTCAGTAAGACCATTTAGAATGGTCTGCACAAGTGAGCTATCTGGTATAACTTCATCAGCACAAATCAATTGTTCTTTCAAATCCTTCATCTTTGTGAGGAAACTGTCCATATAATCACCTTCATTCATGTGCTCACTCTCCAATTGTTTTCAGAGGTAAGGAACACGAGCGTAATTCCTAGCCTGGTACAACATGGTAAGTGTATCCCAAGCATCCTTAGCTATTCTGCAAGAGTGAATGTGAGGAATAATGGCACGTTTGACAGACAAAGCTATCAACGCATGTGCTTGAGCATCTCTACCATCCCAGTGAATTTCCTCTACAGTAGGTGCAACAGAAACAGTAGCACGAATAGGAATTTGCATACTATCATCATCTTCGATACCATCTGCATCACCTCCAGTACTTGTATTTGTAGTACATGTATTCGCAGGTGTAACAGGACGTCTTTCAACACCCTACACAATATTCCATAGTCCTTTTGCAATCAATACATGATGACATCATATAAGCCCATAATGGCTAGTTGATACCATCCAACTTATCCTCAACAGGCAACATACAAAATACAGCCATGGCCGGTGACTAAAATACCTTGATGCAGGAAATTGACTGTATCTAAAAAAGTTGAACAAAATTGCCCAGATGAATTTTTCTAAACTTGTAGCAGACTTCGAGACGCTTATACTTGAGAACCACAACTGGTATATACCTTTGGCACAAAAAGACAAAATAGCCTACACAATCGCTGTGATAGTGCATTCAGAGGTTGAAACGAGCTCAGATCGCAATTTTGGCACCACATAACAAAGCTATTTTGATCTCTGAAACACCCTGAGTATGCTTACCAAATTTTGTGCGATTGTGAGACTACAACCAGAGAGGTGTAGACAACACCCTAGATGAAGCGGTGACCTACTCTGATACCAATTGTTGGAGTTAGACGTCTGTGGAAGCACATGAACACCACAAGGGAGGTGAAGAAGCTTGCAGCACAACACACAATGCTGAATGTATTACCACTAGAATGTACAAAGATAAGTATCCCATTAGGGCGATAGGCATATATACAAGCCGGGGGAAAAACCTCCTCAAAAGGGAAAAAAGTGCCTCGGCGGTCCTAGAGTGTTCACACACATCACTACCTAAATATAATAGCAGGCACTTCCTCATACATGAGTGCTAGCTCCTTGTTCACCACATCTCTTCTAGGGGGAATTTGTTGACATATTTTGTTAGTGATGTGTGTGAATACACTAGGACCATTGGGGCACCTTTTTTTCCTCTTTAGGAGGTTTTTCCCCCTAGATTGTATATACACATATAAACCTAATGGGTCACTTATCTTTGTGCATTCACTTGGTAATACATTTAGTATTGTGTGATTTGCTCCAAGCTTCTTCTTCTTCCTTGTGTTTTTTGCATGCTTCCATAGACCTCAAACTCCAACATCTTTATCTATCAACTATGCATAATCTACACAACAAGCTACAAAATGTAGTACATGTTGTTGTGGTCCAAATCATCCACTCAGCTTGTATGAATCCTCTTTCTTCTCCTTGATCAATCATGGTTGTGCAAACAACAACTCAGCCATTGATAGTTTTCAGCTTGTATGTCATGACTTGCTTATGTAAGCTTTCTTAGATAAATGCCAAGTTGTGTTGGTTTGGATATGAAGACTACTTGATTCATGAAGTCTCTTTCCTTTGGGAGCATATGATACGTATTTACATGCATTGGGAAGGAGGAAGTGAGAATGTGATGTGCGAGAACCTTCTAAACTAGGGCAGGCCATGTCTTAAGTGGCAAGGAGAGTAGATGATCTCTCTTCGATGAGATGCGGTGCAGGACTATTTTTGTTCTCCTATCCTATTGTAGGTTTCAAGCATCACATATAGACAATGGGTGGCTATCCTATTTGCCTCTAATGACTACATTGGAGATCATCTAATGCCCTTCTCTAGGGATTATTATTTTTCCAACCTTTTTTGGGTCCCCTCTACCACCAAGGTTCTCTACAAGCTCGTCCCCTCCAATCTCCACAGTAACACTATGGATGATCAGTAGGGCAAGAATGAGACATCAAATGGTGAGTTCAAAGCCATCATGGTTTTAGGACCAAACCACTGGTAGCACCTCTATTAAAATATCATATAGAATGCAAACATATAAAGCGGTCACGAATTTACAATGCTCATGTCCTTTCTCGAAATAGAGGTGTAGAAGACCCATAATACTATAAAATGACACATGTGCACATGTTGTGCATGATGAAAAGCTTATTGAAGCAAGATTTTACACTAGCTACAACTACACTCAGCCATCATTGCAGCAAGATGTTACACTCTAAGTAAAAACAACACTAAACAATGATTATAATCACTTTAACAATAGAGAAATACAATTATCTCACAAAATGACCATGCTAAATGATAAAAATGATTCTCCGCAAATAGGTTTGGGGGAGGGAAAATGGGGTAAAAGATATGGAATGGTGGAAAAATGGATGAAAGAAAAGGGTGGGCAACTGGGCAACATATAACACAAATAGAGCATAAAATGATGGAAAATGGACCTCTCCCAATGAGTGGAGAGCCACACCACCAAGCTCTAGCTCCATCACCACCAAAATGACCAAAAAAGAATCCACCAAGGCGTCCATTTAGTGCTCTGATACCATGTAGAGAGTACACATGCAAAAGCAAAATGAAACGAAGAGTGTACTCACAAAATGAAAGAGTGTGAGAGACTAAAAGTGAGTAGAATGAGAAATGGGTAAACTCACATGGATTAGAAATGAGCTTGACAAGAGCATGGAGTAGGCTCTAGAAGCTTCTAACCAAGTACAAAATGGGGGAGAGGGCCTCTTTATATAGAGTTGGAGGGGGCTCTCCAAAGTACATCATATGTGGGATAATTCCCCGTGAAAGAGAATAAATACAATTGTAAAAGAAAATGGAAAGGTACCCAAATACAATGATATACAATATAAAATGATATAAAATGGAGTGTCTCCTAGATACAAAATGGAGATGCACTCATGTGGATACAAATGGAAATGAGGTAGAAGAGCTCATGTTGCCAAAATTCACTTGATGGGGGTTACTTGATTCATAATCTTGCACAATTACTTGTACACTATGTAACATGCCCATCAGGTGGGAGGTATAGTTTGTAAACTTACACTCAGGTATCCTTTATCATTCTTTATTTTTTCTCCCATAGTTCACTTTGGCCATATTGGCCTTTAGTGTAATATTGTTACTATTAGTGTCCATGTGAAAGGCAAAATAGCCATCGAAAACTTTGTTATATGTTCTTTAATAAAACATATAGTGACCTGGTCAGCCATAGACAAGACATTTGATCACATTTATAAAACCTAGGAATTTCATGGTCAAGTCTCTATGTACTATGTAGTTTCTTCGTATTCTAAAGGTCTGTGTGGTGTAATGTGCATCTCACCTAGAGCTTGTTTTTCTACTATGAGAGCATCTTCATGAAGATCTCTTAAAGATGAATCTATCATGGTCCATCACCATCACACCACTTTAGAGCATGCTCTATACTACAAGGAAACACTTATTGGCTTTGTTGTTAGGGGGAGCAGTGACCATACCTAGTTAGTGAGGGTGATGGAATTTGAGATCTTGTTGACACATTCCTTGGGAAGTTTGAAAATATTTGTGTCAGGAGAAGCTCTTTAGCTACTTGATAGAAAGCACCTCATAATTTTAATCTTACATCTATGGGGTAGGACTTGTGTTATTTTTTTGAGGTTTGTACATGATTTCTTGATTATTGATTAATGATCTAGATCAGATATCCAAAATTGCAAATAAAAAAAGAAAAACGTAGATATCTTAGAATCTTTCTTCTTTTTCCTTTGCTTTTACTTCTTTTGTACCATTTTAATTGCTTCTCTTGTTGGGTGCATGATCAATGATCAAGAGTTATGAAACCAAAACGTCTTGATACCAATGATCACTTAAGACTTTCACATCACTCTAGGGTTTCACTTATCCTCATCACATAGCAACAACCACACTCCTAGTCTCTCATCATTTGTCACCCATCCATTCTTTTCTCTTGATCCTCTCATCATTGATCGAAAACCATCAATCAAGTACCTTCTGACCCCCATTACTCATCTTCTATTGACTACAATCTTTCATAATCCAAAGGCTTGCCTTTCATACACGTTTTGTGACCTTATCATCAAACATCTTTTCCCTTCCATCAAATTTCAAACTTGTTCCAAATTCACATCATTCAACTCCTTATCATTCATCACCCATTAGCTTTACCATCTTTCGATCCTATCACACCATTGTTGTGTCATTCTCACTTTCCATCTATCATCACCAAAGCCATTACCTCTTCAAGTCTTCTTCCATCATTCACACTCACGCTATCCTCTCTATCCAAAACCCTTGAATCCACCTCTTTTGCTTATCTCACCTTCATCTAGTGACAATTACGCCGGACATCAAAATCCAAGTCTCATTGGAAATTGTGGGCGATGTTTTTAATCAAATGTTCGTCTTTTATTACATATTGCAAAAAGTCTCAATATTTTAAGACCATGAATGTTCATCATTGGGATATTGTTCATCTAAAGAGCTATCCAACCTCTCTCTACCAAGAGAAACTATGTGAGAACACCTCAACAAAGATCGAGGGATGAGAACTAGAAATCCATGTTCAATGCATCTATTGGAGGTCGAAAATCATTTAGAAAAGCAAGGATATATTGCATATCATGCATGGGCGTTAAATCCATTGTCTGACATGAAAAACTAACTGAGGACTTTGTCTTAATTTGTCTCCTCTATAAAGCAAAGCACTAGCTTTTCCTAGTGTGTGAGTGTCCATGTGGGATAAATGGACACGTGTAACTCTAAAAATAGAGTAGTTTCCCCATCATCGAACAAAACTTAGAACCAAATATAATAAGGTGAAGGCATCACTCATCATTTGACAAGTTGGTAGCCCTTGCATACATCAAATATGGAGAATCTAAATACATTGGGGGTCAAAGTAGGTAATCAAACATTGCCAAATTATATCACTACCAATTAGTACCTTAGTTAAGAAAGTATCGAACATCAAACCTATAAACCCCTTAAGGTGTAGAAAGTGTGAGATTTCACAAGCTTGGGAGAGTGCATGTGGAAATCAAGAAAAGGTGAGTAAAACAATCATCATCTCTCGCATATTATTAAGAAAGGCTTGTAATTGGGAGTAGAAATTTAAGAGGAAATACACATATATCAGGCACCACGTGTCACCATTTAGGCTAGAACTCATCAAAGAACATAGGTTCACACTCAAGCCTTATCAAAGACCTACATGGCTAATCCCACATCAGGGGTTCCGATCACATACTGGAGTCATATTTGTTGATGTCGACGTGACAAGAGCTTGATAAACTAAGCTGCGGAATATTGCCATGCCACAACAAGAACTAAGCTAGAGTGATGTTAGAACACCTCTATAATCACAATAGCTTAGCAAGCTTCCTGAAACTGAAAACTTTATAACTATTTTTAGTTAAATCTGAAAATTCACTTTAGAGAAAACTTTGCCTTTTCTTCAGGCTTCAATTCTGATCTAGTTTACTTCAGTCTTTACAATTCTGTTAGCTTACTGTTAGATATACTTTCCATCACTTAGATGTGTCAAACCTGTGTTTTGAATTCACCAGAATATTATCGAAACTTCACCGGACTGTCACCGAAATGTCACCATAATTATACCGGAACATTACCGGAATCAACTGCACTTCTGTTTGTAGTTACTTCAAATGATTCTTGATGAAGTAAGGAAGTAATACCTAAGTTTCCTTTAGTGAATGAACACTATCTAAAGTTTAAGAAAAAACTTCACCAGTTCTAGATGTCTTTACTTTCAGACACGGTACTATGCGTACTTGTCCCGTTTCACAAAAGTCTTTTGATCAACTTATAGTTGAGACTACTGGCTTCAAGATGAGCTATCTCTCATGAAAAACTTTACACTATGTTGTGAGATCTAACTTGTAGATGTACCGGAAAACATTTAATGAGAAAACTGTAACTGTTAACTAACTTTCATAGTAACATGAAATCATTTAGATTTCTTCACATACGAAGAATGCGTTCAAATTTTCACATGAACATGTGTTTTCTATTAGAGAAGATGTGTACAAAATAGCTTGGTCTCACTTTGCTCATAGCTATGGAAAACTCTCCTACTCTGAGTAGTTATCCTTACCATCTCTCTCAGATGAATACCCGACAATTCAGGTTCTGTTATTCATCTCTACATACACAATCTTTGGCGTCTTCTATATCACTATCCTCAGTTTCTATATGCGCTATTCTATTCCGGTTCTATGCACTCTCTCTACTCCCTTCTTCTCTCTTCTCTCTCATATTATGATCTTCTACCTCATATATATATACATTTTGTTCTGAGATTCAAAACTCGTATTTCTGGAAGTTTCTGTGAACTATATTACAGTCGTGAATTTGTCCCTTCACTAAGGCTTGATTTTCTGAATGCTTTGTTTCTACTTCTCTTTTTCTTTCTTCTTCTTTATGTCTATCTGTATGTCAAATTTGTGAGTGATTCTTCAACAACTCCCCCTCAATCACTAATTTGCATTCTCTGATCTTTCATATATTCTTGTTTTCTTTTATACCTGCCATCTGTTTGAATTTGCTTGTCTTTACTCCATCCAAGCTCTTTGTCAGAATATCTGCAATCTGATCTTTCGTAGGAGTGAATACTATTTCAATCTCCTTCTCCATTACCTTTTCCCTTAGGAAATGATATTGAATTTCTATGTGTTTTGTTCTTGCATGAAATACTGGATTTGCTGCAAGATACAACGAGCTCATATTATCTCCATGTATGATAGGTATACCTTGATCAATACCCATGCTTTTGAACAAGGTCTGCATCCATATCACTTCTTTAGCTGCTTCCACAAGTCCTTTATATTCTGCTTTAGTTGACGATAAAGCTACTGTATGCTTCTTCTTTGAACACCAGCTCACAAGCTTATCTCCTACGTATATCATACACCCATGTGTCGATCTTCTGTCATCTTGACTTCCTGCCCAGTCTGAGTCACTGTATGCTCTCAGCTTTATATCTGACGTAAAAGGATAATATAATCCTTCCTTTATAGTTCTTTTTATATATCTAAGAACTCTTTGTCCTACAACCCAATGTTGATCCTTCGGACAATGCATGAACTGTAAGAGAACTCCCACTGCATAACTGAGATCAAGTCTTGTTAGTGTAGCATAAATTAATCTTCCCACTAATGACTGATACTTCCTCATATCTTTAAACTCTGCACCACCATATTTGCTGAGTTTATGATTGACTTCAAGCAGTGTTGAAGCTTCTCTGCAATTCTCCATGTTAAACTTCTTCAGTAAGTTTAGGAGATACCTTTCTTGCGAAACATATACACCATGATCTGTATATGTTACTTCCATTCCAAGAAAGTATGATAACTTTCCTAGATCACTGATCTTGAACTCTTTTTCAAGCAACCTTTTTACCTCCTTGATTCCTTCATCTGAGGTACCTGTGATTATAATGTCATCTACATAAATACAAATGTAGATCATACCTTCATCTGTTCTCTTAATGAGTAGACTTGCATCAGCCTTTGAGCTTTGTTATCCAAGGTCATTGAGATACTTCACAAGTCCATAATTCCAAGCTCTTGGAGCTTGCTTCAATCCATAGAGAGCTCTTCTTAATCTGCAAACATGATCTGGATAACTGGAACTTACAAACCCTTCAGGTTGTTCCATGTAGACTTCATCTGATATATATCCATTTAAAAATGCATTCTTTATGTCCAACTGACTTAGCTTCCATCCTTTTGATGCTGCTATAGCAATCACTGTCCTTATGGTTGACATCTTCGCCACTGGACTAAACGTCTCATCATAATCTATGCCATGCGTCTGAGCATAGCCTTTGACCACCAATCTAGCTTTGTATCTGGCTATCCTTCCATTTGCAAGTTTCTTAACTTTGTAAACCCATTTATTTCCAATCACTTTCTTACCATTTGGTTTTGGAACAAGATCCCAAGTCTTGTTCTCCTCAAGCGCTTTAAACTCCTCCTTCATTGCTTCTTCCCATTGTTTCTTACCTTTTGCTTCACTGTAATTCTGAGGTTCTTCATCTTCCTTTACTAAGTAAGCATAGTTTTTCTGAGTCAAATAAGAAGTGTCATAGGAATACCTTGTTGGTTGTTTCCTTACTCTATTTGACCTTCTTGGCTCATATTCTTCATGTGTATTTGAATACACATCTTCATCAAATCTTGGTCCATCTTCATTTCTCATACCTGATCCGATCCTCGATGTACTTGCCTGCATATGATCTTCATCTCCATTCACCTGCATATGTGATTTTCCTTTTTCAATTCTTCTCATTTCTTCTTCAAGTGTTTCAACACTATGCTCTTTATCTGTATACCAACTCTTTCCTTCATCAAATGTTACATCTCTGGAAACAATAAACTGTTTGGTTAGAGGACTCCATAACCTATAACCCATCTGTTTTTCATCATATCTGATGAACATGTATTTTTCAGCTTTTGGTTCAAGCTTATGTCTCAGTTGTGATGGTACATAAGCATAAGCAACTGATCCAAACACTTTACAATGATCAAGTGTTGGTTTCTTGCCCCACCAAGCTTCATAAGGGGTCATTCCATTTAAAGCTGTACATGGAAATCTATTTACCAGATTGTAGCTGTATTTACAACCTCAACCCAAAGATAATTTGGACAATTCTTCTCCTTTAGCATTGCTCTTGCAAACTCAAGTAGAGTTTGGTTTCTTCTTTCTGCTACTCCATTTTGTTGCGGTGTACACCTGCAAGTTATTTCTCTTTTGATACCTGCATTCCACAGATAATCATTGAACTCTCGAGAAAAATATTCTCCTCCTCCATCAGACCTTAGTCTTTTGAGTTTCTGTCTTGTAAGTCTTTCAGCATATGCATGAAAATGCCTGAAAGCTTCAAATACTTCTGACTTCAAAGTTATCCATCTTGTTGCATCATCAATAAAAAGAACGTAGTACCTTGAGCCGCTGATAGATCCTTCTTTTGTTGGTCCCTATACATCTGTATGTATGAGTTCTAACACATCATCATGTTTGTACCCTTTCTTCTGAAATGGTAACCTGTGGGCTTTTCCCATCTGACACGCTTCGCACTTGTGAATCATATGTTGATTCTTCATATTTGGTAATCCTCTCACGGATTGTTTCTCCACCATAGTTTTGATTCCTGTTTCATTAAAATGTCCAAACCTCTTATGCTAGAGGTCCAACTCTGTAAATATCTCATCACCATGTGTGATCAAGGCTTGACCAACATTTCCTTGTACTTTAAGAGTAAAAAGTCTACCTTCCTTTTTACAATGGACAATTTGATTGTATCCATTTTCTGGATCTTCAACAAATACTCCTTCATTTGTAAACCTGACTTGAAAACCTTTTTCTACTATCTGTCCCACACTAATCAGATTCTTCGGGATTGTTGGAACATACAAAACATTTGTTAGTAGGTAAGCTCCATTCTTACACTTTACTTTTCCAACTGACCTTACATTATGTTTTGTGTTATCACTTGTTTGTACTGTATGATTTGAAATACCTCCTTCAAGTTCTAATAACAATTCTATATTTCTTGATAAATGATTTGAACAACCAGAGTCAATATAGAATACCTTGAGGTCTTCATTCTCTGACATACTTATCGAGTTCATCATCAACGCTGTATGATTGTCATTCTGCGTATCATTCGCATAGTTGTAGTATGTAGTGTTGTGAGACTGATTCTGTCCCCAACTTCTTGCTCCACCTTTACCATATCCGCCTCTTTGGCTTTGTCTTCCTCTTTGATATCTTCCGCTTCTGCCTCTACTGTTATTGTTCTGATTCTGACTTGATCCTTGAGAATTATGCCAGTGATCATGAGCCAAATGATTGCTTAATCCACAGATCCAACAAGACTTCTTGTTGTTAGTCTGATTACCTCTTCCTTTACCTCTACTTTTACTTCTTATGTTACCTCTTCCTCTTGCAAAAGTTGCTTGAGTAGACATCTCTTCTTCATCTTTTTCTTTACCTTTATCACCTTTCTTCTTACTCTTTGTGTACATAGCAGAACTATGTCCTTTATCTCCATCTGTCTTCAAATCTTGCTCAAACGTTAACATTAGTCCAAGCAACTAATTTAAATCTGGTACAAAATGATTTAAAGAAAGTTCAGTTGAGAGTACGAAAGGTTTCCACCTTTCATCTCCTCTCAGTCCTGCAAGCACTTGTGCTATCAACCTATGATCTTCGATATCTTCATCAATAGATCCAAGACTATCCGCCAAGTCTTTCATCTTAGTTACATAATCACTAATGCTTTGACTTTGCTTTTTCTTGAATGTTGTAAAATCTGACCATAAGCTAGCCTTCCTAGCTTTCGTCGTATTTTGGAAATGATCTTCCAATGCATCCATATGTCTTCAGCTTTCTCCAGACCTCTAATGTGTGGTAGTAGATGATCTGTAACGGTATTGTAGATATACGCTCTTGCCGTTGCATCTTTCTTCTGCCATAGCTTCAAGGCTTCCAACTCTTCTTTCTTTGGTTGACTATCGTCTTCGAAAGTCGGCTTCTTTTCTTCTCCTGTCACATATATCATTAAGTCCTTACTCATAAGTAAGGCTTCCATGCGCATTACCCATGCGGGATAGTTATCTCTGTCCAATTTGTCAATAGAGATATGATCTACCATAATCTTCTTGTTTCTGTTACTTCCGGTGAGTGTAACTTTAAAAGATTTTACCTTTTGTAAAACTTTACCTTTGAGAGTGACTTCGGAATGCTTCTTTGATTCCATTTGTTGTTAATCACCTCAGCCTTCACCTTTCTTATGAAGAATTCTTCACTTTCTCTTGTATCTTTACTTCCGTTTGCTCTTTGAGGATCTTTCTGCTCTTCATAATCTTTCTGCTCTGATACCACTTGTTGATGTCGACGTGACAAGAGCTTGACAAACTAAGCTACAGAATATTGCCACGCCACAACAAGAACTAAGCTAGAGTGATGTTAGAAGACCTCTATAATCATCAATAGCTTAGCAAGCTTCCTGAAACTGAAAACCTTATAACTATTTTTAGTTAAATCTGGAAATTCACTTTACAGAAAACTTTGCCTTTTCTTCAGGCTTCAATTCTGATCTGGTTTACTTCAGTCTTTACAATTCTGTTAGCTTACTATTAGATATACTTTCCATCACTTAGACGTGTCAAACCTGTGTTTTGAATTCAGCAGAATATCACCGGAACTTTACCGGACTGTCAGCGTAATTATACCGAAACATTACCGGAATCAACTGCACTTCTGCTTGTAGTTACTTCAAATGATTGTTGATGAAGTAAGGAAGTAATACCTGAGTTTCCTTCAGTGAATGAACACTATCTGAAGTTTAAGAAAAAACTTCACCAGTTCTAGATGTCTTTACTTTCAGACACGGTACTGTGCGTACTTGTCCCATTTCACAGAAGTCTTTTGATCAACTTATAGTTGAGACTACTGGCTTCAAGATGAGCTATCTCTCATGAAAAAATTTACACTATGTTGTGAGATCTAACTTGTAGATGTACCGGAAAACATTTACTGAGAAAACTGTAACTGTTAACTAACTTTCACAGTAACATGAAATCACTCAGATTTCTTCACATACGAAGAATGCGCTCAAATTTTCACATGAACATGTGTTTTCTATTAGAGAAGATGTGTACAAAATAGCTTGGTCTCACTTTGCTCATAGCTATGCAAAACTCTCCTACTCTGAGTAGTTATTCCTTACCACCTCTCTGAGATGAATACCCGACAGTTCAGGTTCTGTTATTCATCTCTACATACACAATCTCTGGCGTCTTCTATATCACTATCCTCAGTTTCTATATGCGCTATTCTATTCCGGTTCTATGCACTCTCTCTACTCCCTTCTTCTCTCTTCTCTCTCATATTATGATCTTCTACCTTATATATATATACATTTTGTTCCGAGATTCAAAACTCGTATTTTTGGAAGTTTCTGTGAACTATATTACAGTCGTGAATTTGTCCCTTCATTAAGGCTTGATTTTTTGAATGCTTTGTTTCTACTTCTCTTTTTGTTTCTTCGTCTTTATGTCTGTCTGTATGTCAAATTTGTGAGTGATTCTTCAACAATATTGTCATGGGTTAGGGAAAACTTTGAATTGGCTTGTTGGATCCCACCTTCATCATTTAGGCTGGTAGCTATATAGATGAGCATCATAGGCCATAAGCATTTGAGGCAATGAAGCATTTGAGAAGGTATACCCCAATTTGATAATTTATTGGGCAAGTTGTTTGTTAACCTTATGAGGAAAATTAAATCATACCTCTCATTCCCTTTGTACAAGGGCCAAAACACTCTAGTTTGGATGAAGAACCCCTTGTTCATGTCATCCAAACCCCAATGGATTGAAATTATTCTTTTGGAGTGGAGAACATTTAGATTCACCCATCAAAACCTTCCTTCATTCATCTTTTTCATCATAACCCATTATCCCAATCCTCCTTGCCTCTCACCCTTTCACCCTTTTGAAATTCTTGACCCTCAATCATCCATTTTTTTGGCTACATACACACAAAACAAACGACAAAAGAGTGACCTAAAAGAAACATCTAGAGTGAAACGTGACACACATAAAGGGAAATTGGTTCAAAATATTTGAGTGGGGCAGTAGTTGAAAGAGTGCATGCAATTGGAACAAGTGAATTTTTTTATTTCTTTTCAAGTATTTGAATTGTGATTTTTTTGTTTTTGAGAGTACAATGAATTGGAAAGACACACACCCGACCTCCTAAGGTAGAGGCACCCATCTTGGGGAACTTTGAGGCATCCAGCCCCGAGTGAGACTTGAACCCAGGCCACCTACCTACGAGTACAAGGCACATCTGCTAAACCACGTCCGCTGGATTGAATTGTGCAATTGGAATCGTCTATACACTAAAAGAAGTAGTTGACAGAGTGCATGCAATTGAAACAAATCAAATTCTTTATTTCTTTTCAAGTATCTATTTGTGCGATTGAAATCGTCTATACACTAAAAGAAGCATTGCCCTTTGTGGCGTCATGCTTTCGTTTTGTGAAAATGGTGTGTACTATGATTAAGAATTGCAAAGACTTTTGACGCACACATATTAAGATGACCCATCCCAAAAGTTTGTGAAACTTCATATTTCATCTTTTGTATATGCACTCAAAATCGAGTAGGACTTTAAGACTTCGAAAATTTGTAAGTGTTGATATATTTAGGTAGTGATGTGTGTGAACACACTAGGACCGCCGGGGCACTTTTTTCCCTCTTTAGGAGGTTTTTCCCCCCGACTTGTAAATACGCCTACTGCCCTAACGGGCTACTGATCTTTGCACATTCTAGTGGTAATACATTCAGTATTGTGTGTTGTGCTCCATGCTTCTTCTTCTTCCTTGTGCTGTTCGCATGCTTCCGCAGACATCTAACTCCAACAATTGGTATCAGAGCAGGTCGCCACTTCATCTAGGGTGTTGTCTACACCTCTCCGGTTGTAGTCTCATAATCACACGAATTTTGGTGAGCATACTCAACATGTTTTCGAGATCAAAACATCTTCGCTATGTGGTGCCAAAATCACGATCTGAGCTTTTTCGACCTCCGAATGCACTATCACAATGCTTGTGCAAGCTATTTTGTCTTTTTCTTCCAAAGGTATATACCAATTTTGGTTCGCCAGTATAAGCATCTCGAAGTTTATTATAGGTCTAGCAGAATTCATCTGGGCAGTTCTGTTCAACTTTTTGAGATACAATCAATTTTCTGCATCAAGGTATTTTAGTCACCAGCCCTGGCTGAAAGCAATGATGTATTCTATATGTTGGCTATTGAGGATAAGTTGGATGGTACCAACTACCCTTTATGGGCTTATATGATGCGATATGTATTGGTTTCAAAAGGACTATGGAACATTGTGCAAGGTGTTGAAAAATGTCCTATCACACCTACAATCATTACAACTGCAGGTACTGAAGCTGATGCAGAAGGTGTCAAAGATGATGATATTCTGCATATTCCTGCTCGTGTTGCAGTTTCTACTGCACCTACTACAGAGCAAATTTGTTGGCATGGCAGAGATGCCCAGGCACATGCATTGATAACTTTGTCTGTCAAACGTGACATTATTCCTCACATATGCTCTTGTAGAACAGCTAAGGATGCTTGGGATACACTTACCACATTGTACCAAGCTACGAATGAGGCTCATGTTGCTTACCTCCGAAAACAATTGGAGAGTGAGCACATGAATGAAGGTGATTCTATGGACAATTTTTAACAAAGATCAAAGACTTCAAGGAACAATTGATTTCTGCCGATGAGGTTATACCAGATAGCTCACTTGTGCAGACAGTTCTGAATGGTCTTCCTGATTCATATCAGAGTTTTGCTTCTACCCTTTGTTTGATGATGAAAGGCAATCCAAATGCCTTGTCATTTGAGGAGTTAGTCTTTTTTCTATTGCAGGAAGATTAGTCTAGGTAGAACAGGTCCATTATGCGTGTTGTAGATCAAGATTTCATGGCTAGTCAAAAGGGTAAAGGAAAATGGAGCTCTTCAACTAGTAAGCATAAATCTGCTAATTTTGCACAATCGAAGAGGGAAGACAAAGATGAAAAGAAATAAAAAAATCAGAAATTGTTTTGCAAGTAGTGTAAAGGAAATGATCATATCATAAAGAACTATCCAAAACTGGCTGCTAAAGAGGCAAAGAAGAAAGAGGCTGGAATGGTTGTTACAAAGGCCTCTACACAAAAAACAGAGTTTGCTAATCTTATGTAGGAAGAAGAATGGGAGTTTACTACTATTTGCAATTTTGACCCATCTTGTCATGAGCAGTGCGTGCCTGCAGTAGACTCAGATATTTGGTACTTTGATAGTGGGGAGACCAAACATATCACCTTGTAGTGCAGTTTCTTCACTTCACTCGAGCTTGCCCCTATAGGGAACAACTCCTCTTATCCTATCATGGGAGGTGGTAAGATCATTTTGACTACTAATGATGGTAGTTCTTTCACTTTATCAAATGCTTTATTTATGCCAGGGATCAAGGAGAATCTGTTATCAGTTTCAGCTTTAGCCAACATTGTCTTGGTTGTGAAATTTGTTGATGATAGGTGTACAGTTCATGATCTGTCAAATGGCAATGTGATTATTCCTTCTGGCATTTTATGTCGTGGGCTGTATAAGCTCATAGACTATGAAAGATTTGTGAATGATTTGGCATGTGCAGTACATGATTCTCACGCTATGTCAGATGCAAAGCTTTGGTATGCACGCTTTGGTCATCTGAATTTTGCTAGTTTGCTACGACTGTAGAAATATGAAATCGTGTCCTCTTTGCCCAAACTTGAGGCACCTAGAAAACATGCTTGTGAAGGCTGTATTTTGGGCAAAATGCAACATTCCTAATTTCCAAAAGATGGTTCAATTTGGGCTACTGAGAAATTGTAGCTTGTACATAGTGATGTATGTGGTTCTATGCAGACACCTTCTTTTGGAAATTATCTTTACTTCGTGACTTTCATTGATGATTTTTCTAGGCATGCATGGGTATATCCATTGAAAGCAAAGTCCGAAGTGTTCATGTGCTTCAAACAATTTTTGGTTTTGGTTGAAAATCTGTCAGCGTGTAAAATGGGCACCCTCCATTCTGATCCGGGGGGGAATATATGTCTTCTGATTTTAATGCATTTCTAGCTGAACGTGGGATAAAACATAAGTGTACAGTGCCATGTACACCTCAAGAAAATGGAGTTGCTGAATGGAAGAACAGGTCACTCATGGAGATGGCGAGGTGTATGGTCAAGAGTCAGACTTTACCACATAGTTTCTGGCTTGAAGTTGTCATGTGTGCAATATATGTACTTAATAGGTGTCCCACTAAAGCACTATAGTCTATCACTCCATATGAGGCTTGGCATGATCGCAAGCCATCTGTTGCTCATCTGCGTGTTTTTGGTTGTCTGGCATATGCATTAGTGCCTGAACAACATCGCAAAAAATTGGATGATAAAGTAGTAAAATGTATTTTTGTTGGTTAAAACTTTGAAAGTAAAGGATATTATCTGTATCATCCATAGACTAAGTGCATTCTGGTTAGCCGTGATGTTGTTTTTGTGGAAGATGCTATTCAGCCATTGCTTTCATGTACTAAGGAGACATCTGTTAGCTCCAAAGACATGTATGATACTTTGCTGCCTCTTTTTACAGGTGGACAATCTAGTGCTAGTCCTAATGATGAAACTTATCAGCCTTTGCAAGTTTCTTGTGATGATGTAGATCATTCCATTTCTGATGCAGATTTACATGATGCACTTATTGATGAGAGAACTGATATTGAGCAGGAGAAAACTATTCCAAAATGGCAGGCGCAGACCTTGCATGACAACAAATTAGATGCACCTCTATCATACCATACTCGATTAGGCTCTTGTAGTGCCTCCTTTGCATCAGAAGATTGCTATGCTATGGCTGCCTCTAGTCTCTGTGATGAGACTGAACCTGATTCATTTGATGAAGCACAAAATTTTGAACATTAGATGGCTATAATGCAATCTGAATATGATGCTATCATGAAAAATGGTACCTGGACTTTATGTGACTTGCCTCCTGGCAAGAAGGCCATTGACACTAAGTGGGTATACAAGGTAAAGCATAAACTTGATGGAACAATTGACATGTATAAGGCTCGGCTTGTTGCAAAGGGTTATGCGCAAGAAAGAGGCATTGATTTTGATGAAACCTTTGCTCCTACTTGCCAAATAACTACTGTTCATAGCATCTGTGCACTTGTAGCTCATCATGGTTGGACTGTACATCAGTTGGACATTAAAACAACATTTCTGGATAGTGACCTGCATGAAGAAGTGTATGTTTTTCAGCCCCATGGCTTTGTGCAGAAAGGGCATGAAAACTAGGTGTGTAGGTTAAAGAAGGCATTATATGGTTTAACGCAAGCACCACGTGCTTGGTATGAAAAGACACATGGCTATCTGATTGCACATGGTTTTTAGAACAATCTAGCTGAAAGCACCTTATGTGTCAAGCATGCTAATGATGTACTTTAGATCATTGTGGTGTATGTTGATGACATGCTGCTCATTGGTCCTCATGAGAAGTTAGATATCTGCGGAAGCACGTGAATAACACAAGGAAGAAGAAGAAGCTTGGAGCACAACACACAATACTGAATGTATTACCACTAGAATGTATAAACATTAGTAGCTCATTAGCACAATAGGCGTATATACAAGCCGGGGGAAAAAACCTCCTAAAGAGGGAAAAAAGTGCCCCGGCGGTCTTAGTGTGTTCACACACATCACTACCTAAATATATCAAAAAATCCCCCTTGGGAGTGATGCGGTGACCAAGGAGCTTGCACTCATGTATAAGGAAGTGCCAAGCTATGTGGAAATCACTCCACAAAAGGAAGTAAGCCCAAAGCTTTGCAAAAAGCTTCAAACTTCTCCCTGGGCAGAGCCTTCGTGAAAAGGTTTGCAATGTTCTCCTACGTGGGCACATATACCAAGCTGATCTCCCCAGCAAAGAACCTCTCCCTGGCATAATGATAATGCACCTCAATGTGCTTAGTGCGAGCATGGAACACAGGGTTCCTCGCAACTGTCAATGCACTCTGACTGTCAATGAAGATGGTGGTGGGAGAAGACTAGCCAACACCCAAATCAGCCATAAGGCGTATGAGCCACACACATTCAACAGTTGTTGTGAAAGTTGCCCTATACTCAGCCTCACAACTAGAAGTGACCACAGTAGGCTGCTTCTTGCTCAACCAAGATATACATGAGCTACCAAGCATAAAGCAAAAGCCACTAGTGGACACACAAGTTTCATAGCAACCAGCCCAATCAGAGTTCGAAAAAGCATGCAAATATGGCCGTAGTGATCAATTTCTTAAAGGCACCATTTATATGATCTCTCCTGACCAAGATCACAAAAATGACAAGGTAAAATTATAGTTTGACCAAGATGCAAGTGATGATGAGACTGGACTTCTTGAAGTTCCTCCCACACCTAGATCATAAATGTCCCTTTCAACTACTTTAGACCTACATAGTTTCATTCAGAACCATCTTGGAAAGTGAAATATTAGATATACATACTCATAGAAAACTTTGAATGAGTAATGCAATAATCTACCCAAGTAGGAGAGCAGTAATGTATTCCATAACAACATTATTTGGAGATTATCCCCTAGGTTTAAAGAAAAAGTAGGTAAATCTTGATGGAAAAATTTCAACCCAAAAAGATTGAATGTAGGGCCTAATCCTCAACACACTAGGCAATAAACAAGGAAATGAAGGAGCCCATTGGTAAGGTAATTGAGATCAGTCATCTAATAATACTAACACTATGGGGAATCCTCCCAATAACACTAATGATGAAGGGAGTTCTAAATTTCAAGGCATGCATCAAATCGGATAGATTTCAAGCTAGGGCACAACCTCAAGATCCAAATGCTCAAGTAGCATAAGCAAACATGCAAGCAAGGGTGCAAGCTACAATTATGGTTCAAAGGGTTCAAGACCAAGGCAGACACTTTCAACCATCTCAAGTCATGAAATGCATGAAAAATTTCTATGATAGTTCTATTGATCCTTATGAGCATGTAGCCAAGTTGAAGCAGGTCTTGAGAACCAAACATATTACTAATTTCTTTGGTCAATACAAAGATTTTGTCTTAGCTCTCATTGGAACTACATTGTTGTGGTTTCATCCATCAACAATTGAATCATTTGAAAGTCTACATGCACTACTAGAAGTCTTCATCAGAGAATTCTCAAAGAGAGGAGTCGAGCATGGATTCACTTCCTTGATTTACAGCTTCAAGTAGGCAAACTCATTAATCTCTATGTGTGATAGCTAGAGGCTTTAAACAATATGTGGATCATTGCCATGTGGACGAAAGGCCATCCAAAAGAAAAATGAGTTCTCTCTTCTTAGAAGGCAATACTGAATAGCTACACTCTTTGGTTTATATTCAAAGGTCATTAGAGAATGCATGGATCTAAAAGATAATCTAGGTGCAAAACCTAGAATTCCATTGATGAACATCAAGGGTGAACCTTTGGCTTCATCTAATGCTTGAAGATTCTCAGTTGTGAAACTAGATGACTTCGTTGTCCAAAATTTGCAAATGGATTAAGCAAAGGTATCAATTTGTGGAACTAAAACCCATTCAAATTGATACCTAGTGCCTAGGTATCAACTTGTGGAACTAAAACCCATTCAAATTTGTGGAATTAAGCAAAAGATGATGAATCATTTGACAAAGCAATGCTGGATAAGGTCTTGAGCCCAGAGAAATGTGAAAATAATTGCACATATATCTAGTTATCTTGGTTCTCGGCTAGCCCAACTTATTTCTCCCTCAAGCCACAATTCTGCCCAATTTGGCTCACATTTTCGATCCCTACTATGATCGTCAAAATGTAGAGGTCCTAAGCCTAAGGGAAAGATGTGGATAGATGCCTATTCCTTTGCCCAAACTCCCGGAAATCTATCAACTTGTATTACTCCAAGTCTGAAATTTGTACTCAAATATCTCCATGGAAGAGAGAGAAGGGAATCCCTCATGCATATGTAAACATGGACTCAAACTTTACTAGTTGCCTCGCAAGACTACTCTCCCTTTCTCTTTCTCTTACTCCCTCTTTTTCTTCCTACTTTCTCCCACTCACTCTCTCACATACACACACCTAACTCTCTTTTCTACTCTTACACACTCTCTTTCCCACTTCCTTACACCCTTTTTCCCTTTCTTGGTCTATCGTAGAGGGGGTAACCGGGTCTATACCTGTAGTACTCCTTCTACTCAAGGGAGGTTCTCCTTAGGGAAGTATACCCTGTAACATGATTGTGTGCGGTACTACTTGAGAAGATAAACCGACAAACAATTAGAGTGTTACAAAGATGTTGAAAAGGCCAATTCGACCAAGATTGGAAAAATTGCGCTAGTACACAAAAGATAAAGTTGTTAACAGTACAAAAGGTCTGATCACTCCAAAGATGAACTAGGACATCTCAACACAGAGAAAGTATACAAACACAAATAAGGTATACAATAGTGTGATTCATCAACACAAATGCTATGAACTCCAGCTTACAAGTGACTATCCCAGTATATCCAATCTCACTTTCATGCCGACTACTCCCAACGCTGAAGCTCTCACTCTATATATTCTCCAACAGAGAAGCCTCTTCCACAGTAGGCGAAATCACATTAGTGAGCAGAGAATAATCAAGGAGAAGCCTGATGAGAACACTCTCATATTACCACAGTAACACAAGTAGACCCAAATTGACAAAAGCTAGAGTCACAAAGAGACGACAGTGAGTGTATCACTCAGCTTCCTAAATCTCTGTATATCCTTTCGAGTGGACCCTTCACTAACATATATCTCTGACTGTCTGTACCCTTCCTCCTCCAAACCAGTGCAAACTGCTACTTATATAGAGCTCTAGGCCAAGAGAGTGGCTTCCACTGGATCCAATCATTTATTGCACCATCATTGTTCACTGCACACATGCTGACGTGCAGGCCAAGAGAGTGGCTTCCACCGGATCCCATTATTTACTGCACCATCACTTGTTCGCGCCGATCTGACGAAAGTGGAGGGAGAGTTGGCTAATTTTGGATAGGTGGTCTAATTCTGGTATTGACAGCCAACTGACTTGAAAGCACCAGAAGACTTCAGAATATGGCCTTGAATGCGAGACTCTTTTTTATCATGAATATCTCCACAAATATAATAGCCGACTTGATTTTGAATCAAGGTGTGATGCCGAGGACAAATTTTGAAGGATGAATTTTGGGAGGTTGAAATTTGAGGGTTGAATTTTGGAGGTTGAAATTTGAAGGATGAAATTTGAAGGATGAATTTTGGAGGTTGAATTTTGAGGGCTGAATTTGAAAGTGATGCCAAGGACAAATTTTGGAGGTTGAATTTTGAGGGTTGAAATTTGGAGGTTGAAATTTGAAGGATGAAATTTGAAGGATGAATTTTGGAGGTTGAATTTTGAGATTGAAATTTGAAGGCTGAATTTTGAAGGGATGAATTTTGAAGGCTGAATTTTGCGGGATGAATTTCGAAGGCTGAATTTTGAGGGATGAATTTTGAAGGCTGAATTTTAGAGGTTGAAAAATGATGCCGAGGATGAATTTTGAAGGATGAATTTTGAGGTTGAAATTTGAAGGTTGAATTTTGAAGGGATGAATTTTGAAGGCTGAATTTTGAGGGACGAATTTTGAAGGCTAAATTTTGAGGGATGAATTTTGAAGGCAAATTTTGAGGGATGAATTTTGAAGGCAAATTTTGAGGGATGAATTTTGAAGGCTAAATTTTGAGGGATGAATTTTGAAGGAGAATTTTGAGGGATGAATTTTGAAGGCTGAATTTTGAGGGATGAATTTTGAAGGTTGAATTTTGAGGGATGAATTTTGAAGGTTGAATTTTGAGGGATGAAAAATGATGTCGAGGATGAATTTTGAAGGATGAATTTTGAGGGTTGAATTTTGGAGGTTGAATTTTGAAGGATGAAATTTGAAGAATGAATTTTTCCGACGGACAAAGATGAAAATGAGGGAGAATCTCGAGCGGTGAACTCTCAAGGACAAAAAGAAGTGGCGCTAGGATGAATTCTACAAGTTTTTTTTTTTTTTGGGCTGACATACAATCAAGATGAAATCTTTCTCGATTACAGTCCCCCACATCAAGATGTTGCACTGTCTCAATGCAATTCTTCAATATAGGCTAAAAATTTCTAAGAACAAAATTAGAATTGTCTATGGGCAAAACAAGCTGAAATGAGAACTATGGTATATACAATGATTGATTTTTCTTGAAATTTTTCAAGTTAGATAAGCCTTCACCTTGGAAATGTTGACCAAAGGCAATTTCTCACCCTGTAAGTCCTCTACTTGTACTGCTCCTTGTTGAAATATCCTTAGCACTTTGTAGGGTCCTGACCATTTTGGTGCCAATTTAGTAGGCACAGATGGAATATGATATACCAGCACTAGAGCTCCCTCTTCCACCTTATTGGTCCGTAAGTGTCTATCATGAATGTGTTTCCTTTCTTCTTGCTTTTCTTGCAGCCTCTTCATAGCTGTTTCCCTATATTCCTCCAATGCTACCAATCTTCTAATGTGAGGGTCAACATCAATTCTTTTTGCTTCAATTTCTTTTCTGATGATGAATTTGAAAGGGGCTAATGCCTCTTTCCCATAGACTAGAAGAAATGGGCTCTCTCTGGTGGTGCCCCTTCTGGTTGTTCGGAAAGCCCATATTGCACCAATGAGGGCTTGTGGCCATGAACTGTGATGGTCAAAGGCTAATTTGCGTAGTAATCCAATCAAAATTTTGTTAGAAATTTATGCCTGCCCATTTGCTCTTGGGTAGTATGCACAGGATTTCAGATGGAAAATCTTGTACCTATCAAAGGTTATTTGAAAAAAAATTGTTAGAACTTTATGCCTGCCCATTTGCTCTTGGGTAGTATGCATAGGATTTCAGATGGAAGATCTTGTACCTATCAAAGGTTATTTGAAACAAATGGTTTACAAAGTGCATGCATCTATCACTGGTGACTTCAAGTGGGCAGCCAAATCTTAAGAATATTCTTTTATACATAAACTTGGCTACTATAGTGGAAGTACAATCTACAGTAGCCTTAGCTTCTACCCACTTAGTCGAATAACATGTGGCCACCAAGATATACTTCTTACCACCAGGTTGACGAGTTGATCTAATTGGTCCAATGAAATGAAGACCCCATCGTTCGAAAGGTAGCCATCCCGTGGAGATTACTAATGGTTGAAAATTCAGTCTAGTAAGCTTGGGAGCATATCTCTGGAAGATATCACATCCTTTGGTAAACTTGATAGCATCTTTGTAAACATGAGGCCACCATAATACCCTATGGATAATTTTGTGAGCCAACTCCTCTCCCTTGAGATGCCCTTCATTGTGTGCTGCTTCAAGCAAAAAATTCACCTCCTTTAGATAAACACGTTTTCTCAAGATACCATCATGGCAATATTTATACAACTGGCCATTTATAAGCGAATATGCTTTGGCATTAAAGAGTAATCTCCTCTTTTCTAATGGTTTTATGTTCTCAAGGAATTTTCCAGAAGTGAGAAAATGCAAAATTTCATTATACCACTCAGTTTGAGTCTCTACCACGAAGAGACTACTATCTACAAGTTCATCATTAATACCTGTCGCCTTTTCACACCCTTGACACCTGATCCACCATGTAGTGTTCTTTTCCTGGCCTAATATGAATCTCAAAATCATACTCTTGAAACAGTAGTAGTCAATGCCAAATCCTTCCAGCTACTCTAGGCTTATTAATTAAGTACTTGAGGGGCTGATGATCAGATATGACAATGAAATGCACACCTAGAAGATAGTGCCTAAACTTTTGAAGTGCAAAAACAATAGCCACACCTTCCCTTTCTGTAGTACTGTAATTTCTTTCTGCTTTGGTAAGTAGTCTACTAGCATAAGCTATAGGTTGATCCACCTTGGGCATGGAGTGTTGAGCCAAAACTGCTCCTACTGCATGAAGACTAGCATCTGTATGCACATGAAACTCTAATGACTAGTTAGGAACAGTTAAGAGAGGAGCAGTACATAACCTCAATTGTAGTTCAAAAAATGCCTTTTCAGCCTCTAGACTCCATGAGAAAGGAATCTTCTTACTCGTAAGCCTTGACAGAGGCTTAGCTATTTCTGAATACATTCGTATAAATCTCATATGGTAGCTTGCATGGCCTAAAAAGCTTTGCACTTCCTTAGGAGTCTTTGGAATGAGCATGGAAAAGATAGCAGTTACCTTTGCTAGATCTACAGTTATCCCTTTTGCAGACACTATGTGACCAAGGAGAGTGCCTTTAGTGACCAAAAAATGGCATTTAGCAGGATTTAACTTCAAACCTGTTTTGAGACACTGCTCAAAGATTTCCTTCAGATTTTCCAAGTGATCGTGAAAATCTTGGACTTTTGTTTCTCTATCTGTGCCTGAGAATACTGAAAAGTCATCCATGTTTCTCTATCTGTGCCTGAGAATACTACATTTCGCAGCCCAAAAGCCATGCGTGTGTACACATAAGTGTCCCATGGAGTGACAAAGACAGTTTTGTCTCTATCATCAGGATGAATTAATATTTGGTTGTAGCCACTGAAACCATCAAGAAAACTTTACAAAGTGTGACTGGCTACTTCTTCTAATACTTGTTCTGTGAAAGGTTGAGGGAAGCCATCTTGAACAGTTACCTTATTTAAAGCACGAAAATCAATGCATACTCTTATTTTTTTGCTATTTTTCTTGGGTAAAATAACCATAGATGAAAGCCACCTTGAATGTTCTACTGGAACAATAATACTTGCTTCCTCAAGTTTTGTGATTTCAAGTTTTACTGCCTCTGCATATTTTGGATTGAGTCGATATGGCCTACTTCTTGCAGGTGCAACTCCCTCTACTAAGGGTATCCGATGTAATCCAAGCTTCTCTAGAATCCCTGTTAGATTTGATCTCCAAAGCCTCTTTCTTGACCTCAGTATCTGTTTTCCTACAAGGACTCACTTTTTCTCCTTTGTTAGTGCTTGAGCATAAATTTTCATTTTTTGACTCTTTTTCCCTTCCTTGGGCTTCTTTTGCAAGTTCTTCATTTATTTCAGTAATCTCAACAGTGCAACACTCTGCACCAGCCATCATCCAATTTTTAACAAATTCTCTTCTTCTTGGGGTACAAAAGGCATTACTTGAGTATCTACATATCCAGTTGTCTTGGTGGAGTCGTATCCTTCTTCTAAGTGTACCTGTAAGTGGTTATTAGTCTTCGACGAGATCCACATTTGGTTTCTTCCCCAATCCTGTAGTGTTTTTCCTTGCCTTAACCAAGGCCTTCCCAAAAGCAGAGGATAAGAGCTTTCCTATCCCAGGGCAATCACAACAAAATCCAAGAGGAATTGACAACCTTGTACTGACATGTGTACCTTCTCGATGATGCCGAGGGGCATAACACGATGCTGATATGCTAATGTGACAGTGAAGGGTGCTGCCTTGGTGAGGTCCAGTTTGAGTTTCTTCATTCTGAAATCAGGCATCAGATTGATGCCAGAGCCTCCATCTATAATGACACCAGTCAGACCTTCATCGTTTATGAAAACAGATAGTCTTGAGCTCTGATAGTCTACCAAGGGTGCAGGCAGAAAGTCAACCATGAAACCATCTACACTCGGTGGTGGGCTTAGGTAGACCGAGTGTATAACTTTCAATAAGTCACTCCTTACTTTTGAATCCATTTTTATGAGTTGGTACAAACTAACCTTGTGATGAATACCTTTCAAGATTTCCTCAATCTTAACCTCTTGTGTGTCTTCCTAAGAGCTTGCAGGTTGGTCCTTAAGGGAACTAGTCACCATATCATAAGCTCCTTCAATGTTTGCTTGGCCCTTCCAACTAGCCTTCTTTTCCTCATCTCTATTTTTGAGTCCATGTTGTTCCTCTCTATAGGTTGCTGTCACTTGCCTGGCTCTAGTCATCATGGGCACTGAAGAAGATGAAACAGCATAAGACTGAGTGGTCATACCTTCTGCTTGTGGGGAGACTACAATCATGTGAATTGGAGCAGGTCGGCTTCTTGGGCAATCTCTGGTATAGTGATCCTTGGCATCTGGACAATGCTGACACAGAGGTGCACCTTTTGGTAAGGAACACCTATTCTGCATATGGCCATACTCACCATAGCGATAACACATGAGTGGCCTATTATATCTAGGCCGAGTTAGACGGGTCTCTTCTCTATTAGGTGCATTTGAAGTATTAGCATAATACGAATCAAGAAAAGGAGGGTTACCATGCTATTGTGCTCCCTTGAGGTAGTAGCAGTCTCTTGCTTCATGACCATCCTTGCCACAGAATTGACAGCTCACCTTGTTAGGACAATTAACATTGGAATGTCCACTGTTGCTACATATTGTACACCAAACTTGCCTTCCTATGTCCTGTGTAGTGCGCAAATTCTAACTCACGACGAAGTTGAGCTACTTCATCAACATTGTGGCGTGGTGGTGGTATGACCTTCTCTTCTTGTTGACTCTGTTGCATTCTTAAGGCTTCCAACTCCTTCCTGAGTTGCCCAATAGGATCTAAGTGTGATGCATAATTTGGTTGAGTATCTCCTTCAAAATGTAGCCTAGCTTCCTCAATGCATGATGCAGCTGCAACAAAATCATCCAGTGTTGCATCCAATCTAAGAGATTTGCAAAGCTTCTACTAAGATGACTTGGGCAAAGCTTTCTCTATCCATTTTTTAACCAGGAAATCACCTGGAGCATGCGGCCGATGTGAAACAAGTGTGTTTGTCCTAGTGTGAAGTTCGTGAAAGGATTCACCTCGTTTTAGCTTTAGATTCTCTAGCTCATCTAGAGCTCTTTCCAAGGAGTCACTTGGTCTGAATGTCTACGAGAATGCCGTCTTCAGTACCTCCCATGTAGTGAAGTGGCCGTCTGCATATTGACTATACCATTTGTTGACAAGGCCTTCCAATGTAGATGGGAAGAGTACCAGCATTGCATCCTCTCAATTCTGCAAACCTCGTTCGCGGCATAAAGAAATGGACTCACCAAAGGTAGAGCTGACTTCTTGATGCTCCTTTTCACACGAAGAGGTTCTCTGTCTACTCGAGTGTGGGTCATGTACCCACTCACAGGATGCAAAAAAAATCAAGAAACAATGTGACACACACAACTCTATACTGCACTAATTACCTCACACAAAAATGCAAGGGTCCCACCAGGCATGCCACACTATAGAGAGGGTAACCGGGTCTATACTTCCAGTACTCCTTCTACTCAAGGAAGGTTCTCCTTAGGGAAGTATACCCTGTAACATGATTGTGTGAGGTATTACTTGAGAAGATAAACCGAGAAACAATCAGAGTGTTACAAAGATGCTGAAGAGGCCAATTCAACCAAGATTGGAAAAATTGTGCTAGTACACAAAAGATAAACTTGTTAACAGTACAAAAGGTCTGATCACTCCAAATATGAACTAGGACATCTCAACATATAGAGAAAGTATACAAACTCAGAGAAGGTATACAATAGTGTGAGTCATCAGCACAAATGCTATGAACTCCAGCTTACAAGTGACTATCCCAGTATATCCAATCTCACTTTCATGCTAGTCTCAAGAAGACGGATTCTCCAGGTGGGTTGATGAATGGATCCTTTCTTAGCACTTTTTGGGATATCATCGGGCACAAATTGTGTGGCGAAAGTTGGAGGTTTGCCACATCTGCGTTGAATCTCTGCGTTGTAATCTGCAAGGAGTACACAATATGGCACATATTGATCGTCGTTGGTGCTGATCCATCTATGATGAGACATGCTGCGGAGGAAATATTCTGACTTTATGATGGTGTCTTCTAACTTTGCCATTGATTGGATTTGAATTGCCACTCGATCTTCATGGGTTGTTGCTGTCTTCTCTAGTGTCTGGAGCCATTCAGGTACTATGACTTCTAAGGTGTCCATTCCTTCTAAGGTCTATTGACCACCTGGCATCGGCATAGGAACATATGGTTCCTCATACGTTTCGTCCACCTCAATGGGTACTAATTCTATAACTGGAGAGGGATGCCTTTCATATTCCAGTAACTTTTTCTACAGCTCCGCCACTTGCTCTATCAATGCCTTTACTTCCTCTGAAGTTGAGGTCGTTTCTATGACTTTGGGTTGAGCCTCCTGTTCCCTAAGCTGGCTACATAGTTCATCCCGTTCCCTTTCCAAATCATCATGTGCTTCTAATAAATCCGCATAGCTTTCCAAGATTGTTTTCATTGTTTCTGAGGGAACTGCTTTGAATTGTTCTGGGTCAATTTCATGGGGAGAGCCTTCCATGGTAGCTTCCAGGTTTTCTTCATTTTGTTTCTGCAAACGTTTGTTTTCTTCCAGGGCTGTAGCCATGTGTTTTCGGAGTAGAGTTAAATTTTACCGGACTCTCAGGTTATCTTTTTGGTAAACCTCCAGTAAGGCTTCGAGTTGTTTGACACCTGACTCTTGTGATGGTTGGGGTGTCTCCAGGAGGCTTTGATGAGCTTGCTCGAGAGTGGTGTAGCGTTGGTTGAGGTCTGCATTTTCTTCTTCTATACTTGTAAGCCGTCTTTGTAGTTGTTGATGATTCGTCATCAGCTGATGATGACGGTCTTCTAGAGCCTGGTACTCACTCTGAAGTTGATACACGCATTGATGCAATGCTATGAATATACTATTTACATTAAACGATGCAGGGAAAGATGAAGATGCAGGGGGGATGGGGAAGGGGAAGGGAGTTGTGAATGCTGTGGAGTCAAGTGGTGAGGTAGGTGGAGGGGGTATGGGAGATTGAGGTTGTGTGGGGGGTGGGAGTGGTGCTGTGGCTGGTGATGACTCCATTGTGTCGAATGTGTGTGTGACTGTAAAGATGGGAACAATGGGTGGGATGGATGTGATATTTGTGAAGAGTGTTGTGTAGGTGGGCATGGTAACTCCTCCGACTTGGATTCCAGGAGAGAGAGGAATTTCCATGACGACTGTGGTAATGGCAGAAATAGTTGTGGTAGTGCCAGGTGGTGAGGTGACATGTGTATTGAGAGGTGAGGTGGGTGGTGAGAGTGGTTCCTCCTGATGTTCTTCTGTTTGTGTGTTGCCTCTTGGTTCTGATACATTGATGTGTATTTGTTTGCCAGATTGCATGGGACGGGTAGGCACTCGTTTCTCAAATCAATTAATATAAGTCATGGCTGCATGAACAGCCTCATCTAAGCCTACTACGTCAGCGTGCAGGTTCATTGATTCGATGAAAATGTCATCCACACCTTCCTCGGCTAACATTTGGCTCATGATCATCTTTCCTCTTTTGAGCGACAGTTTGTGTTGCTCTTGGACCCGCTTCATGGTTTCGTATAATCTTTTTATTTGGGCTGAGTATGCCGGAGCACTTGCTAGTTCTGAAAGTTCTTCATATTCTTGATCATACTCTTCGTGTGCCTCTTGTTCTTCTTTCTCTTCTTCATCGTCTTCTACGTCTACTACTCCCGGTTGGGTCGGGACTGAAGTTGTAGTCGTGGGTTGTTGTTCTTGGGTCTGCTCCGCTTCTGTCTCCAGGTTAGATTCATTGATCAAACGGACAATTTCTTCATCTGTTAGATCAGCAAGGGTGTAACCTTGAGGGAACTCCAAGTCTGAAGGAATAGGAGGAAACACCAGGTTGGGTCCTTTTGCACTTGGTCTGGGTAGGCGAATGGTGAATGGTCAGACACGCCTCGTTTGTGGAGGAGTCACCTCGGGTGTGGTAGTGGCTCCCCTTGGTTGAGCGCATGGTAATTGAACTCCCCCTCTCATCTTCTTCGAGGGAGGACCCGCTGTTGATAGCCGTCTTTGGAACTCTTGGGCCCCAGACCATACTAGTGCTCTTTGAATGGGCACGTCGTACTCTAAGCACCTGTAAATTATTCTTGTGAGAGCACAACATCCATGAAGTACATTTTTCTGTTTCTTATTCCACCGTTGATGGGCTAGGTGTATTTGATCGATGATCCAGTGCGGTATGTTGATGGTGAGGTTCTCTGTCTCCGCCAAGTACAAGCTGAACCATATCTTTTTTGGTGGCATAGTGAATCGTTCTTGGGCGGGAAAAGCAAAATGTTGCATGATAGTTCGTAGGTGTAGAGCAATGGTAGGTGTCATTGCCACCATGTCCTTCAATTTGCTGAGGTCTTTATGCTTCATCCTGCCTGGAACCATCGTTTCTTTCTCAGTGGGAATATGCATTCCTTGCATATTCAATGCTGCCCGTACCAAATTGAGGGTCAGTTTGAATCTCTTGAGTTCGTGGCCTGGCAATAGTGAGGGTAGCACAAAGTGCTATCGCCTCCCTTGACTCTACTAGGAGTGATGGTACTGATGAAATAGGAGCAACAAAGGAAATCTGGCTAAGGCAAATGTGCTCTGAAGTAGCTATCCAATCCCGCTTTGGTCCAAACCGATCGCATTACTTCTGCATTCTGATAGTTTTCAAATTCGCGAGTGAAAAAATGATAACGTCCCCATTTGCCATTGAACTCAATTTCTGCTTCCCAGAAGTAGGTGCCATCACCCAATGGCCCTGCGACATCACTAAACCAATGAGCGTGTTTCCCCACTTGAGAAGTGTGTCCCTGAGGAGGGTCCTGATTAGGGAGAACATGCACCGCTTGAAGTTCTTGAAGCCTTTCAGTGAGTGGTGGTTCCAGGAGGAGGGTTTCTATGTCCACAATCTGTGCGCTAGACCCTGCCTGGGAACTGGTGCCTCGTGCTTCTGCCATTGTTATTGCTTGCTTGCTGGTTCTATGAGAATATAGATCATGTGTTAATATTGTAATGGACAAGATAGAACACTTTTTGTCCCCGTTACAACATTATCATGAGGTGAGTAATGGGTTAGCGGGTCAGTGAGTGCTCGATGACTGTGTGTGTAGTTAATGAATGGATAGTCCTAGGAGCTAGATGGAAAGATGCAGTGTATGAGTGATGTAGTTAGCAAGTGGAGATGAATTTACAAATGGGGATCGGGGGGTTTATTACAAGTCTTAGGTTGCCAAACACAATGGATGGCTTTTGGTTTTGGTTTTGTGGAGACTCTGGAGGGTTTTATAAGTAATTTTGCTTGGGGATGATGCGTTTTTGGGACCCATTTACAAGTGAGTCTGTGCGTGCTTCTGGGCGACTGTGTGTTCGTTCGTATTAAACAAGAGTGGGTAACGGCTCCTTGAGTGAGTGAACCGTGTCTGTATGATGTGATTCGTGCGGGACTAGTTGAGCCCACAAGCAAGCCTTAGGCACCCAAATTTGTCTTGATTGTGGGCCAACCTTCATCGACTTCTTGGGTACCCAGATAGTTTTCACTTTCTCAAAAGAAGTTTTGGAAGTCTTCTTATTAGTATCATGTCGTTGATTACTAATAGGAAGTTGAGATGATTGTTGTCGCTTGACGGTCATAGGCCGCTCTCCTTTTCGCACCCACAATTGTTTCAATGGCTGAGTCATTCTGCTTCGCACGTTCTTTTGGCCTCCAGCATAGGTAGTCTTCAGTGATTGATCTACCGTTGGTTGCTGCCTCCCTCTGGCCTTTGGAAAAGAAGGGAGTTCCGTCGAGGCCTTGACTTCTTTATTGAGATCTCCATTCCTCTGCATCACATAGCTTTGGACAAGAACAGCATGGTCAACTTCATGTGTACCCTTGGAAGGACCAGGAGTTTGTGCCTTTTCTAGTTCCTTGAGTGCTCCATTATCTAACTCAACTATAATTCGACTCTGATTCACCCATACCTGAAGAAGTCCACTTCTTAGGTTTAAGTTGACCGCATGGTCGTATATCCAGCCTTGATCCAAGACCAGAGGCTCAGTGAGATCCTCATCTTGACACACTAGTACCTTAACTGTCATTGGAACATCTTGAATGGAGAGGGGAAGTTCCACCTCGCCCATGCAAGGGGTTTCCACACCTCCCAATCCTATGAGATATGCTTCTATAGGATTGACTTTTAATTTCAATTCTCGACAGTAAGAAAGCCTCACCGCACTAGTGGCTGCACCTGAGTCAATTAATGCTCGCACTGTTTTTGCACTAACTCCTTGTCCTATCTCTAAGGTCACAAAAGGACATCAATCGATTATTCTATGAGAGCTGATGCCTGAGACTTCACATATAGCCACATGATATCCTTGATTTGCATATGTATCTGTCCTAGGTTGCTCTCTACCCTGTCTTCTCAACTTCATTCTCCGTATGCGCTCCAATGCTTCTGCTTCAGCTTCTTCTTGAATTCGTCTTTCTTCTTCTTTGCGTTTCTTAGCAGTGTTGAGTCGACTTAGCATCTCTTCCGTCAGAGGTTCCTGATATAACTTGACTCTGCATCCGCTTATGTAGCTCGGAAGAATATCACCTTCTAAGGTGGCTAGTTGTACTGCTCCACTCGTTGAAATCCTATTTATGATCATGGGTCCGTAGCCTCTCTTCTCTAGTTTCCTTGCATGTTGCTTAAAAGTGTAGACTAAAACTAGGTCTCCGGCCTTTAATCCTTTATCCTTAACATGGGCATCAAAGTACGCCTTCTGTCGTTTCTTAGCTGCATATATTCCTGCTGCAGCTCTTAGTCTGGTTTGACCTAGTTGTTCAAGGTCAAAAATTCTCGAAGAGAGTTCATGGCCTGTCCACTCGTGCTCCTGTGCTATTCTCAATGTGGGAATCAAGAAGTCCAAAGGTAGCACAGCATTTTGGCCAAATACCATCTGAAAGGGGGTGGCTTGGAGTACTGTTTTGTAGGCGACTCGGTATGCCCAAACAGCATGGTGTAGCTGTTTGTCCCAATCAGAGCGTTTATTATTCACCAATTTGGTAAGCACATTGCATAGAATCTTGTTTGTGCTTTCGGCCTGGCCATTAGCTTGTGGGTGATAGGGGGCAGACTTCTTATGTACTACCAAGAACTCTTGGAGCAGATTTTCAATAACTTCATTCAAGAAGTGAGTGCCTCTATCGCTTACCAGCTCTATAGGTAGCCCGTATCTAGTGAACACATTCTCAAATAAGAACTTAGCTGTCGTTTGAGCATCGTTCTTTGTCGTAGCTTTTACCTCAACCCATTTTGTTAGATAGTCTGTGGCAACAATGATGTATTCAGCATGTGAACCCTTGGTTGGGGGATTAATAGGACCTACAAAGTCTATTCCCCACTTAGAGAATGCACGTCCACCCATCATAGGTTTCAGTGGCATTTCATCCTTACGTATAGGATACTGAGTTCTTTGAAAAACATCTCACCGTTTCACATAAGTATGTGCATCCATGTGAAGGGTCGGCCACCAAAAGCCCGCAAATAGTATTGCCTTGATCACCCGATCTGGTCCAAAGTGTCCTCCTGCTACACCTTCGTGAGCAGTTTCCAAGATCTTGTGATATTCACTCTCATGGACACATAGTCTCAGGTAACCATCTTTACCACGCTTGTATAGATTATCACCAATGAGTGAGTAATCCAGGGCTTCTTGTTCTAAACTCCTTTTCCTAGCCAGGGTCATGTCTGGAGGGAATGTTTTCGCCCTCAGGAAGGATACTAGTGGTTCACTCCAATCTGGCACTATGGACACTTGATAAAGAGTGGCATGTTCCACTGGTGGCTTAGTGTAGCAGATTGGACACTCCTTGCACAATCTTTGGACATCAGCTTCCATAGTCGGCCAATGCACTCCGAGTCTCCTTAGTGTCTGTAGGGTTCGTTGTTTTGAGTAGTGTTGCTCTAATGCACCTACATGTGCTAATTGCAACCATTTAGCATACTCATCCTCTTCCACACAACAAGCCAAGATCCCTTGATCTGTGTGCTTGTACATACTTCCTGCCATGATGTGATACTTTTGGGCTTTTACTACCTCTTTATCCTGTGTGTTTATTACTGGGTGGTTAGGCCCGTATGTCAATACTGGCACTAATGGCTTAGCCCACTGTGGCACCACTTCCAAATTAAACAGGTAAGCATCAGGAAGGTCATCTGACACTCCTTGTGGGGCTTCTCCAGATGTGAGCCTAGAGAGATGATCTGCTCTCAAATGAGTCTTCCCTTTCCTTACCATAACCTCGAAATCATATTCCATTAGCAAGAGAAACCATCTTACTAATCTTCCTGTATTGCATGGCTTGTTCACGAGATATAGCAGTGCCTGATGGTCAATAAAAAATTTAAACTTATTTGCAAGCAAGTAATGTCTAAACTTTTTAACTGCATATACCATGCCTAATCCTTCTCTCTCCGTAGTGGTATAATTTCGTTCAGCTGTATTCAATTGTCTACTAGCATAGGCAATTGGAAGATCCATATTACCTTCACTGGTAGGCTGCGCGAGTACACATCCAATAGCATAATTGGATGCATCCACATGAACATGAAAGGGTTTATTCCAATCTGGTGTAGTCAAGATTGGGGCTGAACATAATCGCCGTTTAAGCTCATTAAAGGAATTTTCACATCCATCAGTCCACTCAAAGTTAGTCAGAAGTCCGTACATGGGCTTTGCAATGACAGCATACATGTGAATGAACCGGTGGTAGTAACCACAATGCCCCATGAAAGCTTGGACTTCCTTGACATTCTTTGGCCTAGGTAACTCGGCTATGGCTCTCACTTTCTCTTCATCAGTGGATATGCCATTCTTTGACACTATGTGTCCTAGAATCTTGCCTTGCCTGACCATGAAAACACACTTTTTTGGGTTCAGGCAGACTTGATATTCTCTGCATTTGTCAAAAATTTGTCTGAGTTCCGGAATATGGATTTGTCTAATGTTGGAATGAGCGCAAAGATCATCAACATAGACTTCTAAGTTCTTCCTCAGGAACTCTTTAACACATGACACATCAATCTTTGGAAGGTTGCTGGTGCATTGGTGAGCCCAAATGGCATTACACGAAAGGCAAATATACCCCACTCAGTGGCAAAAGCTATCTTATGCTGATCTTCTGGAGCTATGGCTACTTGATTGTAGCCCAAAAATCCATCAAGGAAGCTGTACACTTCCTTGCCTGCTACTCTTTCTAAGAGATGTTCTGTGATAGGGAGCGGATAGTTATCTCGAATTGTGGCTGCAGTGACCTTCTTCAAATTAATGCATACACGCAACTTTCCATTTTTCTTGGGCACCACTACGATGGGGGATACCCACTCAGTGTGCTCAATTTCATAGATGAATCTAGCTTCAACCAGTCTGTCTATTTCCTCTTTGATCTTAGCAGCATAGTTATCATTATATGTGTATGGCTTTTGCTTGGAGGGTTTGGCATCTGAGGTCATGGGGATAGTGTGTGAGCATATGTCTGGATCAACACCCTTCAAATCCTTGTAACTCCAAGCAAATACATCTCTGTATTCTCTTAGCAAGGCTATTAACGCATGCTCTTCTTCCTCTGTTAGGTCATGGCCTATAGACGTGCATCTCTCCTCTCCTTCTTCTAGGGCCACCACTATTTTCTTGGTGGTTTCTTTGTTATCATAGGCTTCTCCTGATTGTGCCTCTCGTTTAGGCATTCTTATCATGACTCTCCTGTCATCTATCTCATACTTCTTAAAATTTTCCGGGACCTCAAACAAAGATTCTTCCTCTTTTGGTGTGACTTCTCTCTTCTTTCTTTTCTTTCCTTCTTCCTTCGGGGTCACATGTGTAGCTAGCCTTAGATCATTTGTAAGCTCTCCATACCTCTGGGGTTGAAATTCTACTTCATAGAAGTATTCTTCATCTGATGCAAAAGTTGGGTCCATGATGATTGACTCTAGATCGGAGTCACTTGCATCCTCAAATGCATCAGGGTTAGGTTCCCATTCTTCTAAAACTACATCTCCCATGATTGGCTCTATGGAGAAAACTGAAATGTCATAGCCATCCTCATCACAGTAGGGTGTCCATTGTTCTTCATTGATGGCTACATCCATGGTTGCTAAAATTTTTGCCCAGCCGTGGGGTTCAAATTCTTCGTCAAGGAATACTACAGGTGCATAGGCTGGGTCTTGAATTGATCTATGTGTTTCTTTTGCGCCTATCTCTCTGGCTTTTTCTCTCTTCTCCTCTTCTACTGCCACTTTGCACATCCATAAGTGAGTGTCTTCATGCATCCATGAGGATCCTAATCCTATGGAGTGCATCGACTCTGTATCATCTTTAGCTCTATGGATGGGATTCCATTGGATAGGAGGGACATCTCTATGAGAGTAATCTTTGAGATTGACTTTGGTCGTAACACCCAAGTGTTGCAGGTACAAGGAATTGGTTCCCCAGTCCTGTACCACTTGCAACTGTCGCATAAATGTTCTTCCCAAAATCATCTCGTATGTATGATTCTTGCTAAAATCACAGATAGCAAACGTGTGCTCAAACTCTACACCATATGTAGTGAGAGTTATTCCTTCAAGTAGTCCTAAGGGCCTCTCTATGTGGCCATCAGCCATTTGCAATTTCATCCTCGTGGGCCTGAGTGCTGGCTTGCCCCACCGCTTCCATAGGGAAGTGGTAGCAATAGCAACTCCTGCACCTGAGTCCAAAATTGCCTTGGTTGTGTACCCCTGATGGGTAATGGGAAGATAGGTGTTTCCTTCTTCACCTTCACTCATATCTCCTATCTTGTCTAGAGGAATTTCTGGCACTGTTCTCTGGGATCCTACCTGGGAACGAGGTTTTGCTATTTCTGGTACTTGTTTGGCTACATGTTTCCATAGCTCTGGCCTCACTTTGAGTAGCTCTTCTAAGGTGAGGTTGCACTGTACTTTAGTGTTTTTCACTACCTCTGTGTTCCTAGGTATGACTGAGTCCTCATTTCGTACCATGACCGTGGGTGCTCTCATACAAGTAGACTTAGCTTCCCATGGGCCTGTGAAGTGGGGTAATTCTTGTAGAGAGTTAGACTCAAAGTCTAATCTTTCCTGAGATTGGGTGCTCTCCTACTCCTCATAAATGGATGGGATGTCTTGTGGGAATTGGTCGTGTGTGTCATCCACAAGTTCAATGGGAGGAGGGGCTTCACTTTCATTAGCCCATTTGTCTTCTTGAATCTCTCGTAGGAATTCTGGAGTGAACCTATTCATAGAAGAGGAGGTGTCTGGTTCCGTGGAATTGGGCACATAAGCTTCCTGTGGGGGATGGCTTATGTTTTTACTTGCCTCATCTCCTTCTTGATTTTTTTCTTCCTTGGCAGATCTTGCAATTATACTTTCTAACTTCTCTAGGAGTCCATCCAAGTGCAATTGTGTCTTAGCTGAGCCTGAGTAGTTGAAAAGGCGACTGGCTTCAAACATGGTCTGAGCCAATGCGACCATTTTCGCACATAGCTTGGTTCTCTCTATCTCGAGGTCAGCTCTAGGGTAGCACTTGTCATGATCCGTCACATTTGGCCCTTCTTGGATTCTGGCCTGATATGCCTTAAGCATCATGTTTATGTCTTCAGGAGTGGGGTCAGCTAACACTGATCCTACTCTAGGGGGTGGTGGGATGGTCTGAGGTTGATGGACAGATGGTGGGTTAGATGGTGATGGAAGTGAGGGTGGTGTTGGTATGTGAGAGTTTGTTTGAGAGGTGAGTTCAACAATTTTGGCTTTTGTTTCTCTTATGCTTTACCTCACCACTTGACTGTTTCTTGGCTATGCTCTTAGTTTCACTAACCTCTGCACTCTTCTCTTGACCTATTCCTGGGTTCTGTTGCAAAGCCTGGGCCCTAGTGACCACTTGCACTCGTGCAGTGGAAGTGACACTTCCTGTTGAGTCTACAACTAAGCCAATAATGTGAATTGGAGTTATTTTTGGCATATTATTAGGATTCTTAGGGAAATCTCGTAAGAGATGCTCCTTTCCATAATCTTGGCAAAAGCCTTGAATTGTCACTGACTGGGGTTGTGTAGGTGGAGGTAAGGGGCAATCACGAATGAGGTGATCTCCCTGACATCTGTAGCATGGTCCTCTAGGGAATGGGGGTCTTGGCTGCCTAGGCTGGGGCCTAGAGTTAGGGTTTGTGTACATTACATTTGTGTACTCTGGCTCCCAACTAGGTTCGCCTGGGTCTTCATTGTAGTAGGACTCACCATGTTCAAGAGATTGCATGTAGTAAGCTTGGGGACTATCAATATGTGTAGAATCAAATCTATGGTGACTGGGATCACTTTCTGAGAGCAGTGGTGTTACTGGCACTATAGCTCTATTCAAATTTTCCTCAGCTGTTGCATACTTTACAGGAATCACATTAGCTGGGGTTGGAGGTTGTTGAGCTAACACAGGCTGTGGCCTTTGTTGGTTCTGGTAGGGTTGTTGATAGGGTTGCTGCGGTCTACCATATTGTTGTGGGGGGTACTGGTTCTGGTATCTTCCCTGTTGTGGATAAGGCTGAGGGTAGGTTTGTCTAAGTGCTTGTTTATTGTATGGGCAATCTTGTGCTGTGTGATTGGTGTATCTCCGTTCTATGGTGCAATATTGGCTGCTAGGGTTCACTTGGGGTTGAGCCATGATGGGACATGCGTTCGCCATATGATCACCCCCACAAGTGTAGCACCTCTTTACTGGGGCAAATCTAGGAATTTGTTTACTAGAGACACCTAGTTTCTGAGCTACTTTTTCTGCAAGTTCCTCAATTGATGTGGATTGCGAGGAAGAGAGGCTAGAGGCACTATCTGAATCTTTGTAGATCTTGGAGAGCTCTAACTCCTCCCCTAGGTTATCCTCAATGTCGATGCACATGCGTACACACTCTTCTATGGTCCTAGGGTCCTTCAAGTACACATAGAATCGCAACTTTGTACTTAGCAATCCATCCAAGAATAATGCCACTTGTTTGGCAGGTGTGGGTAACTCAGGAACAGGGCATCTCTCAAGATATTGCCTAAATCTTCTTCCTGCAAGTCTCACAGTCTCCTGGGGGGTCTGCTTGAAGCTGTAGATCAATGAGGAAGTATTATGCCTTATGCCACTCTTAGAGAACTCGGTGATGAAAGCCTCTAAGAGTTGGTCTATGCTCCTGAACTGTCTCTCATTCAATGGTTGAAACCATGTAAGGGCTGTGTTCCTAAGTGTTAGACCAAAGGCATTATATTGTGTGAATAGGTCGTCAACTTGTTCAGCTCTTAAGACTTGCCTAAACTCGACCACATGATCATATGGGTCTCCTGTGCCATCGAAGTAATTCTTCATGGACTTAACTAACTGAGTCGGTCTCAAAATCCTGGTGTGTTCCCTAGGCCTTGGCAGTGGGAAGTCATCCGTATTCCTTTGATTCCTTGGGGCTCTAAATCCTTCAGGTTCCACTCTATTTGTTTCCGTTCTCGTTCTGTCTCTTCCTACTAGGTTGGCAAAGCTTACCTCCGGTCTATCTCTATGTCTGTCTCTTTGAGTTCCATGAGTGTGGGAGGTTCCAACTCCTTGGTGACCAAATGACACGTTCGATCTTGGTTGGGGGAAAATGAATTCACCTTTCCAAGTGTAAGCATGCCTATCATTTTCTGTAACCCCAAAAATCCTCTCTGAAGAGTGATCTAAGTAGGTCACTCTACCTAGGCTATCAGGATCTTTGAACTCATATATCATGATTGTTCCTACCTCACTCGACTGATTAGATCTATATCTCCAAAAGGCTTCATCAGTCTCTCGGTTTAGGAGTAGACCTATGCTCTTATTATCTTGGGAAATCCACTCTGGTGTGATAATCCTAGTGAGAACAGATTTGCCTCGGGGGGTTCTAGGTTCTACACCCATGTTTCCTTGCTCTAGGTCACCTAAGTCCGTTTCTGGGACCACATTCCCAAATTCATCTGTCCTATCTGGATGACTGGCCACTACATATATTGTCCCTTCCTTGTCTAAGTACGCTCCGTTTTCAAACTTGACAGCTGGGTGCTCTAGTCCAATAGATTGGTTAGGGTTTTTAATATGGACCACAGATCTTCTTAGGCCGTCCTCATAGATGTGTGAAGAGATGGATAGGTATGTGCTTGAAGATGAAGAGGTGTTGCAAAATCCTTGAACTACACCAGCCAAATGAACTCCAGGAGTATATGGTGGGCCCTTTTAGCTTGCCAATGGATGTATTAGACACCCTATGTACCTTGGAAGATCACTCTCAAAAAGATAGATCAAAACAGATAAGTTGGAGTTAGCTCAGAGGTGAAAACTTGCTATTCTTGGTTGATACACCTGTCCAGTGTTTTACATAATTCTCTGAGCACAGCAGCAATTAGATTAATTCCTCTTGGGGAAGGCTAGGTAGCTTAAAGAGCTAACTTTAGAGAGTAATCCCATCAAAAATAACAAACCACACACTGAGAATGACTTTTAACAAGTGATGACATCATCCCGATTTTCACGGGCTGCTACAGAAATAGACCAGTGAGTAGAAAAATTAACATAACTCAAGATGTAAGAATCCAATGATCATGAAAATTTGTATGCTTATACTAGACAGTAATCTGAATCCAACAAGCTTAAAATCACTGAATTTGGATGAGTAAACACTGAGAAATGACTCTGACAAAATGACTGAAAAAGTCGGGTACCTGACAGAGAAGTGAAGATGAACATACCCTGTTGACTTCAAATGAACATAACTGAAGATTCCAACATCCAAATGACATGAAAATTTGTGAGCATATAGTAGACTTATAGAGCTAACTTTACCAAGTTAAATCACTGAAAATAATGAACCAAGTGCAGAGAAACAATCTCTGCAAGCTGACTGAGAAAAACTGAAGTAATGGCAGTGAGTAGTACACATCACAAGAACATGGAAAGATGAACTCAAATAATCATGAAAATGAAAGTATATTGCTTGTACAATACAATGACTTACTGATACATATGTGTGCCTTGTAATCACACCTTGATATGGCATAAAGCTCAGCTCTTGGAGGTCTTCACATAGGTCTCTCTAACCACGACTAAAACTGCCATCTATTTATAGTTGAGTTTGGGAGGCTAACTTCCCTCAATCACTCTCCAATCAATCAATGATTGATTTGATTCTCTACCTACCACAAATCACAAATTCGTGGCTCCTCTTTCCATTCTTGATCATATGGGCTCAACCACTTAAGATTCTCTTACTTTTACATTAAGTAAACTCTTCAAAAGTTACAAGAGGTAGTTCACAAGTGAACTTTACATAGTCTTCATTTTGAAGCTTCTTTAATGACTTTGTGAGACTCAAGCCAATACTTAGGCTTGTCATAGACTTGCTCCAACAGCTCCCCCTCAAGCCAAGTATGCTTGAGGTCTTCAATCTTCCAAGATTACCTGCAAACCAATCATAGCCTTGAATTTGCAAAGCTTTGTACCATCCAATGCTTTAGTTAGAATATCTGCACATTGTTGATGAGTGGACACATATGATATTTGAATCTCCTTGCGTAGGATCTTCTCTCGTACATAATGATAATGAACTTCAATATGTTTAGTCCTTGCATGAAAAATAGGATTAGCAGCCAAGTGAATAGAACTCATATTGTCACCAAAAATAGTTGGAGTTCCAAACTCCAATCCAAGATCTTTGAACAATGTCTTCATCCACATAGCTTCCTGAGTAGCTATGGCAAGACCTCTGTATTCAGCTTCAGTAGAAGAGAGAGCAACTGTGGTTTGCTTCTTGGATGACCATGAAATAAGCTTTGAACCTGCAAAGGTAAGATAACCTGAAGTGCTCCTTCTATCTTCCTTGGAGCCAGCCCAATCTGCATCAGAAAATAGCTTCAAACCTAAATCAGATACATAAGGATAATAAAGTCCTTCATTTATGGTTCCTTTGAGATATTTGAGTATCCTTTTGGCAGCATCCATATGTGGTTTCCTTGGTGTGTGCATAAATTGGCTTAGCACACTCACACTGTAACATATATCTACTCTTGTCAATGTGGCATAGTTGAGACTACCCACTAGACTTTGATATGATGTGATGTCCTGTATGAGTTCACCTTCATGTGAGCTCAATTTGTGATTAACCTCCATTGGAGTACCTGCAATCTTACAATCTTGCATCTTGAATTTTGCCAACATGTCCTTAATGTACTTTCTTTGAGTGAGAAACAAACCATGATCTTTGTAGACAACTTCCAAACCTAGGAAGTAGGTAAGTGAACCCAAATCACTTATCTTGAACTCTTCTCTCATCTGATCTTTGATCTTCTTCATACCATCTGCATCATTTCCTGTCAATATAATATCATCTACATATACACATAGGTAGATGACCTCGGAATTACTCTTTTTAATAAAGAGTGAAGGATCTGCTTTGCTTGGTTGAAAGCCTTTGTCCTGCAAGAATGAAACAAGCCTAAAATTCCAAGCTCTTGGAGCTTGCTTGAGACCATACAATGCTTTGTTAAGTTTACACACATAATCAGGATAAACTTGACTCTCAAAACCAGGTGGTTGTGCCATATATACCTCTTCTGTTATCCAACCATTCAAGAATGCATTCTTTACATCTAGTTGAAGTATCTTCCAATTCTTGGAAGAGGCAATACTAAGCAAAACCCTAATAGTAGGCATCTTTGCCACAGGAGAGAAGGTCTCCTCATAATCAATTCCCTGAGTTTGTGCAAAGCCTTTTGCCACAAGCCTTGCCTTATACCTGTTAATTGAACCATCAGAATTCTTCTTGAGTTTATAGACCCATCTTGAGCCTATTACCTTCATGGATGAAGTCTTGGGCACCAAATCCCAAGTGTTGTTTTCCTCGAGTGCTTCAATCTCTTCCTTCATTGCATGCTTCCATTCTGTTTTTGCTTTGGCCTCTTCAAATGATGATGGCTCCTCTTGGTTTATGTCCTGTGCTATGTAGATAGAATGTTTAGTTACTAATGAGGTGTCAAACCCATACCTTTCTGGTTTTTTCTTTTCCCTCATAGATCTTCTTAGGCCATGATGTGATGATTCTGCCTCATGTCCAAGTTCCTGCAATTTTGCTTTACCTTTAGACTTCCATGCTTTGATCTTTTCCATCTGACATTCTTCATCATCCTCTGAGGTGTCTTGTTCTTCAATCTTTGATTGTTCTCTACCAAGCTTTGGAAAATCTTCTTCAAGATCATATGGTAAATTGATCTTCCTGCATGAATCTTCATACCATGAATTGTTCTCATCAAAAACTACATCTCTGCTTACCAAGAATCCTTTGTTGGTAGGGTTGTATAACCTGTAGCCCTTTTGATTGTTGTCATATCCAATAAATACACACCTTTCTGCTTTTGGATCCATCTTGCCTCTAACCTGTGAAGGAACATGAGCAAAAGCAATACATCCAAAAATTTTACAATGATCTAAGCTTGGTCTTCTTCCATTCCAAGCCTCATATGGAGTCATTCCATCAAGGGATTTTGAAGGCAACCTGTTAATCAAGTAAGTGGCTGTAGATATAGCCTCAGCCCATAAGTAATTAGGTAAATGCTTTTCATTTAACATAGACCTTGCAGCTTCAACAATTGTCCTATTCCTCCTTTCTGCCACTCCATTTTGCTCAGGAGTGTACCTTGTAGTTACCTCTCTTTTGATTCCTCTTTCTTGAAGAAAAGAATCAAAATCATGGGAGAAGTATTCTCCCCCTCCATCTGACCTTAGCCTTTTTAGTGATTTACCTGTTTGATTCTCCACAAGAGCCAAATATCTTTTGAAACATGAAAAAACTTCATCTTTGTGTTTCATAAAGAATAGGATAGTCCATCTGCTGCAATCATCAATAAAGGAAACATAATACCTTGATCCTGATATTGAAGCTTCCTTGCTTGGTCCCCATACATCTGTATGAACCAACTCCAAGAGATCTCCATGCATATAACCTTTCTTCATGAATGGTAACCTGTGAGACTTTCCAAACTGACATGCACTACTTATAAATCATATGTTGTTTTGACAAGTTAGGGAGTCCAAGTACACTTTGGTCCTTGCAAATTTGCTTTAATGACCTTTCACCAATATGTGCTAACCTTTTGTGCCATACTTCCAATTCTGTGAGTGTCTGACTGCCATAATTAAAGAGAGCAATGTTTCTAGTGTCCTGTAATTCAAATGTGAACAATCTACCTGTCTTTTCACCTTTTGCAATTCTTCTGAATCCTTGACTTGGATCTTCAACAAATGCTCCTGCCTTTGTGAACCTGACTTGCAACCCTTTCTCTACTATCTGCCCAACACTTATCAAATTCTTTGTAATGGTAGGGACATAGAGTACCTTACTGAGTAGGTTGATGTTTCCATCAGGTGCTTTGACATTGCCTATTTTCTCCACAGGATGTTTTGTATCATCTCCTGTTTGTACCTCATGCTTATTCCTTGGATCTTCTAAATCTGATAGGAGTGCCACATTTCCTGCCACATGATTTGAACAACCTGAATCTATGTAGAAAACATGCTCATCAGATTTACCTTGTGGCATAGCCATGTTCATGATCAATAATGAATCCTCTTTGTTTGAGTCTTCTGTGTAGTTATTGTAGTCTCTCCTTCCTTTGTAGCCTCCTTGATAGTTTGAATGATTGTAGTTGTTGTAGTTTCCATGGTAGTTGTTGAACCTTCCTCTTGAGTAGCCATAACTTCCTCTATTGTATCCTCTGCCTCTTTGATTCCTGGAATTCCTAAAGCAATTTTCAGTTGTATGATTAGTTAATCCACAAATAGAACATGAGTTGGAGTCTTGGGATCTCCCCCTGCCTTGTCTACCTCCTCTTCCTCTACCTCTGCCATGTCTTCCTCTACCTGCATAGTTAGCTTGATATGTACCTGCTTCATCATCCACTTTCTTTGCCTTTCCTTTGTTATCTTTAGACTTGCTTTTATCCGTGTATAAAGCTGAAGATTGATTACCTTTAGAGCTTTCTCCATTTTTGATAAGCTTTGCCTCTTGAGTAAGTAATTGTCCAATGAGTGTGTTGAAATCAGGTACATGCATGTCCATGTACAAATCCATAGCTGTGGTGAATGCTTCCCACTTATCATCTGCCTTCAAGCCATTGATGACCTGCCTTACAATTTGCTCTTCATCTATTACCTCTCCAATGCTTCCCAATTGATCCGCTATGTCCTTGAGCTTTGTGACAAAATCAGTCACATTTTGTTTGGGAGCCTTCTTGAGAGTTGTGAAATCCAGCCATAGTTGATGCTTCCTAGCTTTAGTACTTGAAGCAAAGAAAGCTTCAAGTGCATCCCACACTTCCTGAGATGTCTTACAACTTCTAATGTGAGGCAACAAAAAATCTGAGATAGAGTTGAGGAGATAAGACCTTGCAAGTGCATCCTTGGAGCACCATGTGCTCAATCTTTCTTGCTCTTCTTGTGTTGGTTGACTTTTGTTCCTGAAACTTGGCATAACTTCATCTCCAGCCACATAACCATATAAACTTCTACCTTGGAGATAAGCTTCCATTCTTAATGACCAAGCTGAGTAGTTACCTCTGTCCAATTTGTCAATTGATGAAGGAAATCCATCTGCCATGTTGTCCAACCTTGCTCTGATACCACTGTGAAGAGATGGATAGGTATGTGCTTGAAGATGAAGAGGTGTTGCAAAATCCTTGAACTACACCAGCCAAATGAACTCCATGAGTATATGGTGGGCCCTTTTAGCTTGCCAATGGATGTATTAGACACCCTATGTACCTTGGAAGATCACTCTCAAAAAGATAGATCAAAACAGATAAGTTGGAGTTAGCTCAGAGGTGAAAACTTGCTATTCTTGGTTGATACACCTGTCCAGTGTTTTACATAATTCTCTGCGCACAGCAGCAATTAGATTAATTCCTCTTGGGGAAGGCTAGGTAGCTTAAAGAGCTAACTTTAGAGAGTAATCTCATCAAAAATAACAAACCACACACTGAGAATGACTTTTAACAAGTGATGACATCATCCCGATTTTCACGGGCTGCTACAGAAATAGACTAGTGAGTAGAAAAATTAACATAACTCAAGATGTAAGACTCCAATGATCATGAAAATTTGTATGCTTATACTAGACAGTAATCTGAATCCAACAAGCTTGAAATCACTGAATTTGGATGAGTAAACACTGAGAAATGACTCTGACAAGATGACTGAAAAAGTCTGGTACCTGACAGAGAAGTGAAGATGAACATACCCTGTTGACTTCAAATGAACATAACTGAAGATTCCAACATCCAAATGACATGAAAATTTGTGAGCATATAGTAGACTTATAGAGCTAACTTTACCAAGTTAAATCACTGAAAATGATGAACCAAGTGCAGAGAAACAATCTCTGCAAGCTGACTGAGAAAAACTGAAGTAATGGCAGTGAGTAGTACACATCACAAGAACATGGAAAGATGAACTCAAATAATCATGAAAATGAAAGTATATTGCTTGTACAATACAATGACGTACTGATACATATGTGTGCCTTGTAATCACACCTTGATATGGCATAAAGCTCAGCTCTTGGAGGTCTTCACATAGGTCTCTCTAACCACGACTAAAACTGCCATCTATTTATAGTTGAGTTTGGGAGGCTAACTTCCCTCAATCACTCTCCAATCAATCAATGATTGATTTGATTCTCTACCTACCACAAATCACAAATTCGTGGCTCCTCTTTCCATTCTTGATCATGTGGGCTCAACCACTTAAGATTCTCTTACTTTTACATTAAGTAAACTCTTCAAAAGTTACAAGAGGTAGTTCACAAGTGAACTTTACATAGTCTTCATTTTGAAGCTTCTTTAATGACTTTGTGAGACTCAAGCCAATACTTAGGCTTGTCATAGACTTGCTCCAACAAGATGCTAGCACCTAATCAATTGGTCCTAAGGTATTCGAGTTGTGTCTTGTAAGGGCCTTCCACCCTATGTAAATACGGCACCCCAAAACTTCCTGTAGGTCTCTCCATACCGTGGGACATCTCAGACTCGCTCGTCTCAGAGCTAGGGTAGTACGAATGATGGCTCAACTGCTGGGCCCAAGACCTAGCAGTATGATTGACACTAGCCTCTGAAGATCTAAGACTTTGTCTATCTCTCCCTAGGTGTCGACCTGATCTAAGGTTCATAAGCCCAATTGAATACTCCCAATTTTTCCCAAGTACACTTTGCGTTGCTGAGTTCTTTTGTAGCAATCACTTGTTCTTTTTTAATTGCTCTTAGGGTGTCACTTCTTGTCCAATTAATCTTCGTAGCAAGGAACACTTAAGTTTTTACATACTTGAGTGTGGTTGCTCAATTTAATTTCTTTTCCTTAGGTTGTTTCGCAGTTGTAATCTCCTAGCACTTGCACTTGAGTGATTAGAGTTCTTGGACTTGGTTGTTCTTAACATGTTCCTAATTAATCAAAACCTCTATCTGTACTTAGCCTATGCTAGGGATTCACAGAGGGTGTTGAGAATTTCCAACCTTAAGTTTCTTCCCTTGGTTGCCCTTGTATGCCCAGGAAGCGTGTTCCCAAGCTCGCACTTACTCTTGCTTCGAGTATCCTTCGATGCTCTCAAAGTACCTGAAAAAGTCCACAATTAGCTCAAGAAATGAATTTAGTTGACAGACAGATCATTTTCATGCATGTAATTCACAGACCCAATTGCCTTTTGCCTTTATGGAAAACAATCCCAAGGGACCCTCAATTTTTCCTACCCCGGGATATGGTCAACTTCAAATTATCCTATCTAATAATCCTGACATTAATTCTACCAACAAAACAAAAATCACCGCAATCGGATTTCGTATGAGGAAGTTATGTCCATTCAGGGTTTTGGGGCCAAATCAAGATTCTAAACAGGTTAGCAGGCAAACATGACTTCTCGAAATACTTTGTGTAATGGCCTCACAATGCAATGATGAACCCTAGTATTTGTCCCACAATTTGTCAAGAATAGTCCACTATTTTTTTTTTGCCCTAAAAAATTGGCCAAATTTGCCCTTCAATCTCGTTCGCAAGCTCTGTCAGTCACGATTGATAGGTCAATCGCGATCAACGTGTCGATCGCGATTGACAGCTCCGTCGTGGCTGCCAGTCGCGATTGATGGGTCAATTGCGATTGACACGTGGCCCGGATTTTCAGTCGGTTGTGGTCAAAGGGTCGTTGACTATGTCAGTCACGGTTGATGGGTCGATAGCGATTGACAGGTCCGTCGCGAGGGTCTATCCGTCGTGGTCAAGCAATCGTTGACTATGTCGGTCGCGATTGACAGGTCCGTCGTGGCTGTCAGTCGCGATTGACTGGTCAATCACGATTGATGGCTCGATCGCGATTGACATGTGTCATGCATAGGTTCAGTCAGTCATGGTCAGTCGGTCGTTGACTCTGTCGGTCGCGATTGACAAAGCTGTAGGTAGGTGCTCGTCGTGGTTTGTCGATCGCGATTGACAAAGCGATCGTGATTGACAGAAATTTGAGGAATTTTAAAATTTCAAGCACACGTTTGGGAAGCTCTAGGCATGTAGATCATGATTATGTACTTTGTATCCCCCACGAGCTTTCCAACAAAACAAAAATCACCGCAATCGGATTTCGTATGAGGAAGTTATGTCCATTCAGGGTTTTGGGGCCAAATCAAGATTTTAAACAGGTTAGCAGGCAAACATGACTTCTCGAAATACTTTGTGTAATGGCCTCACAATGCAATGATGAACCCTAGTATTTGTCCCACAATTTGTCAAGAATAGTCCACTATTTTTTTTTTTGCCCTAAAAAATTGGCCAAATTTGCCCTTCAATCTCGTTCGCAAGCTCTGTCAGTCACGATTGATAGATCAATCGCGATCAACGTGTCGATCGCGATTGACAGCTCCGTCGTGGCTGCCAGTCGCGATTGATGGGTCAATTGCGATTGACACGTGGCCCGGATTTTCAGTCGGTTGTGGTCAAAGGGTCGTTGACTCTGTCAGTCACGGTTGATGGGTCGATAGCGATTGACAGGTCGGTCGCGAGGGTCTATCCGTCGTGGTCAAGCAATCGTTGACTATGTCGGTCGCGATTGACAGGTCCGTCGTGGCTGTCAGTCGCGATTGACTGGTCAATCACGATTGATGGCTCGATCGCGATTGACATGTGTAATGCATAGGTTCAGTCAGTCATGGTCAGTCGGTCGTTGACTCTGTCGGTCGCGATTGACAAAGCCGTCGGTAGGTGTTCGTCGTGGTTTGTCGATCGCGATTGACAAAGCGATCGTGATTGACAGAAATTTGAGGAATTTTAAAATTTCAAGCACACGTTTGGGAAGCTCTAGGCATGTAGATCATGATTATGTACTTTGTATCCCCCACGAGCTTTCCAACAAAACAAAAATCACCGCAATCGGATTTCGTATGAGGAAGTTATGTCCATTCAGGGTTTTGGGGCCAAATCAAGATTTTAAACAGGTTAGCAGGCAAACATGACTTCTCGAAATACTTTGTGTAATGGCCTCACAATGCAATGATGAACCCTAGTATTTGTCCCACAATTTGTCAAGAATAGTCCACTATTTTTTTTTTGCCCTAAAAAAATTGGCCAAATTTGCCCTTCAATCTCGTTCGCAAGCTCTGTCAGTCACGATTGATAGGTCAATCGCGATCAACGTGTCGATCGCGATTGACAGCTCCGTCGTGGCTGCCAGTCGCGATTGATGGGTCAATTGCGATTGACACGTGGCCCGGATTTTCAGTCGGTTGTGGTCAAAGGGTCGTTGACTCTGTCAGTCACGGTTGATGGGACGATAGCGATTGACAGGTCCGTCGCGAGGGTCTATCCGTCGTGGTCAAGCAATCGTTGACTATGTCGGTCGCGATTGACAGGTCCGTCGTGGCTGTCAGTCGCGATTGACTCGTCAATCACGATTGATGGCTCGATCGCGATTGACATGTGTCATGCATAGGTTCAGTCAGTCATGGTCAGTCGGTCGTTGACTCTGTCGGTCGCGATTGACAAAGCCGTCGGTAGGTGTTCGTCGTGGTTTGTCGATCGCGATTGACAAAGCGATCGTGATTGACAGAAATTTGAGGAATTTTAAAATTTCAAGCACACGTTTGGGAAGCTCTAGGCATGTAGATCATGATTATGTACTTTGTATCCCCCACGAGCTTTCCAACAAAACAAAAAATCACCGCAATCGGATTTCGTATGAGGAAGTTATGTCCATTCAGGGTTTTGGGGCCAAATCAAGATTCTAAACAGGTTAGCAGGCAAACATGACTTCTCGAAATACTTTGTGTAATGGCCTCACAATGCAATGATGAACCCTAGTATTTGTCCCACAATTTGTCAAGAATAGTCCACTATTTTTTTTTTGCCCTAAAAAATTGGCCAAATTTGCCCTTCAATCTCGTTCGCAAGCTCTGTCAGTCACGATTGATAGGTCAATCGCGATCAACGTGTCGATCGCGATTGACAGCTCCGTCGTGGCTGCCAGTCGCGATTGATGGGTCAATTGCGATTGACACGTGGCCCGGATTTTCAGTCGGTTGTGGTCAAAGGGTCGTTGACTATGTCAGTCACGGTTGATGGGTCGATAGCGATTGACAGGTCCGTCGCGAGGGTCTATCCGTCATGGTCAAGCAATCGTTGACTATGTCGGTCGCGATTGACAGGTCCGTCGTGGCTGTCAGTCGCGATTGACTGGTCAATCACGATTGATGGCTCGATCGCGATTGACATGTGTCATGCATAGGTTCAGTCAGTCATGGTCAGTCGGTCGTTGACTCTGTCGGTCGCGATTGACAAAGCTGTCGGTAGGTGTTCGTCGTGGTTTGTCGATCGCGATTGACAAAGCGATCGTGATTGACAGAAATTTGAGGAATTTTAAAATTTCAAGCACACGTTTGGGAAGCTCTAGGCATGTAGATCATGATTATGTACTTTGTATCCCCCACGAGCTTTCCAACAAAACAAAAATCACCGCAATCGGATTTCGTATGAGGAAGTTATGTCCATTCAGGGTTTTGGGGCCAAATCAAGATTCTAAACAGGTTAGCAGGCAAACATGACTTCTCGAAATACTTTGTGTAATGGCCTCACAATGCAATGATGAACCCTAGTATTTGTCCCACAATTTGTCAAGAATAGTCCACTATCTTTTTTTGCCCTAAAAAATTGGCCAAATTTGCCCCTTCAATCTCGTTCGCAAGCTCTGTCAGTCACGATTAATAGGTCAATCGCGATCAACGTGTCGATCGCGATTGACAGCTCCGTCGTGGCTGCCAGTCGCGATTGATGGGTCAATTGCGATTGACACGTGGCCCGGATTTTCAGTCGGTTGTGGTCAAAGGGTCGTTGACTATGTCAGTCACGGTTGATGGGTCGATAGCGATTGACAGGTCCGTCGCGAGGGTCTATCCGTCGTGGTCAAGCAATCGTTGACTATGTCGGTCGCGATTGACAGGTCCGTCGTGGCTGTCAGTCGCAATTGACTGGTCAATCACGATTGATGGCTCGATCGCGATTGACATGTGTCATGCATAGGTTCAGTCAGTCATGGTCAGTCGGTCGTTGACTCTGTCGGTCGCGATTGACAAAGCCGTCGGTAGGTGTTCGTCGTGGTTTGTCGATCGCGATTGACAAAGCGATCGTGATTGATAGAAATTTTAGGAATTTTAAAATTTCAAGCACACGTTTGGGAAGCTCTAGGCATGTAGATCATGATTATGTACTTTGTATCCCCCACGAGCTTTCCAACAAAACAAAAATCACCGCAATCGGATTTCGTATGAGGAAGTTATGTCCATTCAGGGTTTTGGGGCCAAATCAAGATTCTAAACAGGTTAGCAGGCAAACATGACTTCTCGAAATACTTTGTGTAATGGCCTCACAATGCAATGATGAACCCTAGTATTTGTCCCACAATTTGTCAAGAATAGTCCACTATTTTTTTTTGCCCTAAAAAATTGGCCAAATTTGCCCTTCAATCTCGTTCGCAAGCTCTGTCAGTCACGATTGATAGGTCAATCGCGATCAACGTGTCGATCGCGATTGACAGCTCCGTCGTGGCTGCCAGTCGCGATTGATGGGTCAATTGCGATTGACACGTGGCCCGGATTTTCAGTCGGTTGTGGTCAAAGGGTCGTTGACTATGTCAGTCACTGTTGATGGGTCGATAGCGATTGACAGGTCCGTCGCGAGGGTCTATCCGTCGTGGTCAAGCAATCGTTGACTATGTCGGTCGCGATTGACAGGTCCGTCGTGGCTGTCAGTCGCGATTGACTGGTCAATCACGATTGATGGCTCGATCGCGATTGACATGTGTCATGCATAGGTTCAGTCAGTCATGGTCAGTCGGTCGTTGACTCTGTCGGTCGCGATTGACAAAGCTGTAGGTAGATGCTCGTCGTGGTTTGTCGATCGCGATTGACAAAGCGATCGTGATTGACAGAAATTTGAGGAATTTTAAAATTTCAAGCACACGTTTGGGAAGCTCTAGGCATGTAGATCATGATTATGTACTTTGTATCCCCCACGAGCTTTCCAACAAAACAAAAATCACCGCAATCCGATTTCGTATGAGGAAGTTATGTCCATTCAGGGTTTTGGGGCCAAATCAAGATTTTAAACAGGTTAAGCAGGCAAACATGACTTCTCAAAATACTTTGTGTACTGGCCTCACAATGCAATGATGAACCCTAGTATTTGTCCCACAATTGTCAAGAATAGTCCACTATTTTTTTTTGCCCTAAAAAATTGGCCAAATTTGCCCTTCAATCTCGTTTGCAAGCTCTGTCAGTCACGATTGATAGATCAATCGCGATCAACGTGTCGATCGCGATTGACAGCTCCGTCGTGGCTGCCAGTCGCGATTGATGGGTCAATTGCGATTGACACGTGGCCCGGATTTTCAGTCGGTTTGTGGTCAAAGGGTCGTTGACTCTGTCAGTCACGGTTGATGGGTCGATAGCGATTGACAAGTCCGTCGCGAGGGTCCTATCCGTCGTGGTCAAGCAATCGTTGACTATGTCGGTCGCGATTGACAGGTCCGTCGTGGCTGTCAGTCGCGATTGACTGGTCAATCACGATTGATGGCTCGATCGCGATTGACATGTGTAATGCATAGGTTCAGTCAGTCATGGTCAGTCGGTCGTTGACTCTGTCGGTCGCGATTGACAAAGCCGTCGGTAGGTGTTCGTCGTGGTTTGTCGATCGCGATTGACAAAGCGATCGTGATTGACAGAAATTTGAGGAATTTTAAAATTTCAAGCACACGTTTGGGAAGCTCTAGGCATGTAGATCATGATTATGTACTTTGTATCCCCCACGAGCTTTCCAACAAAACAAAAATCACCGCAATCGGATTTCGTATGAGGAAGTTATGTCCATTCAGGGTTTGGGGCCAAATCAAGATTTAAACAGGTTAGCAGGCAAACATGACTTCTCGAAATACTTTGTGTAATGGCCTCACAATGCAATGATGAACCCTAGTATTTGTCCCACAATTTGTCAAGAATAGTCCACTATTTTTTTTTTTGCCCTAAAAAATTGGCCAAATTTGCCCTTCAATCTCGTTCGCAAGCTCTGTCAGTCACGATTGATAGGTCAATCGTGATCAACGTGTCGATCGCGATTGACAGCTCCGTCGTTGCTGCCAGTCGCGATTGATGGGTCAATTGCGATTGACACGTGGCCCGGATTTTCAGTCGGTTGTGGTCAAAGGGTCGTTGACTCTGTCAGTCACGGTTGATGGGTCGATAGCGATTGACAGGTCCGTCGCGAGGGTCTATCCGTCGTGGTCAAGCAATCGTTGACTATGTCGGGTCGCGATTGACAGGTCCGTCGTGGCTGTCAGTCGCGATTGACTCGTCAATCACGATTGATGGCTCGATCGCGATTGACATGTGTCATGCATAGGTTCAGTCAGTCATGGTCAGTCGGTCGTTGACTCTGTCGGTCGCGATTGACAAAGCCGTCGGTAGGTGTTCGTCGTGGTTTGTCGATCGCGATTGACAAAGCGATCGTGATTGACAGAAATTTGAGGAATTTTAAAATTTCAAGCACACGTTTGGGAAGCTCTAGGCATGTAGATCATGATTATGTACTTTGTATCCCCCACGAGCTTTCCAACAAAAACAAAAATCACCGCAATCGGATTGCGTATGAGGAAGTTATGTCCATTCAGGGTTTGGGGCCAAATCAAGATTCTAAACAGGTTAGCAGGCAAACATGACTTCTCGAAATACTTTGTGTAATGGCCTCACAATGCAATGATGAACCTAGTATTTGTCCCACAATTTGTCAAGGAATAGTCCACTATTTTTTTTTTGCCCTAAAAAAATTGGCCAAATTTGCCCTTCAATCTCGTTCGCAAGCTCTGTCAGTCACGATTGATAGGTCAATCGCGATCAACGTGTCGATCGCGATTGATAGCTCCGTCGTGGCTGCCAGTCGCGATTGATGGGTCAATTGCGATTGACACGTGGCCCGGATTTTCAGTCGGTTGTGGTCAAAGGGTCGTTGACTATGTCAGTCACGGTTGATGGGTCGATAGCGATTGACAGGTCCGTCGCGAGGGTCTATCCGTCATGGTCAAGCAATCGTTGACTATGTCGGTCGCGATTGACAGGGTCCGTCGTGGCTGTCAGTCGCGATTGACTGGTCAATCACGATTGATGGCTCGAATCGCGATTGACATGTGTCATGCATAGGTTCAGTCAGTCATGGTCAGTCGGCTCGTTGACTCTGTCGGTCGCGATTGACAAAGCTGTCGGTAGGTGTTCGTCGTGGTTTGTCGATCGCGATTGACAAAGCGATCATGATTGACAGAAATTTGAGGAATTTTAAAATTTCAAGCACACGTTTGGGAAGCTCTAGGCATGTAGATCATGATTATGTACTTTGTATCCCCCACGAGCTTTCCAACAAACAAAATCACCGCAATCGGATTTCGTATGAGGAAGTTATGTCCATTCAGGGTTTTGGGGCCAAATCAAGATTCTAAACAGGTTAGCAGGCAAACATGACTTCTCGAAATACTTTGTGTAATGGCCTCACAATGCAATGATGAACCCTAGTATTTGTCCCACAATTTGTCAAGAATAGTCCACTATCTTTTTTTGCCCTAAAAATTGGCCAAATTTGCCCTTCAATCTCGTTCGCAAGCTCTGTCAGTCACGATTGATAGGTCAATCGCGATCAACGTGTCGATCGCGATTGACAGCTCCGTCGTGGCTGCCAGTCGCGATTGATGGGTCAATTGCGATTGACACGTGGCCCGGATTTTCAGTCGGTTGTGGTCAAAGGGTCTTGACTATGTCAGTCACGTTGATGGGTCGATAGCGATTGACAGGTCCGTCGCGAGGGTCTATCCGTCGTGGTCAAGCAATCGTTGACTATGTCGGTCGCGATTAACAGTCCGTCGTGGCTGTCAGTCGCAATTGACTGGTCAATCACGATTGATGGCTCGATCGCGATTGACATGTGTCATGCATAGGTTCAGTCAGTCATGGTCAGTCGGTCGTTGACTCTGTCGGTCGCGATTGACAAAGCCGTCGGTAGTGTTCGTCGTGGTTTGTCGATCGCGATTGACAAAGCGATCGTGATTGATAGAAATTTTAGGAATTTTAAAATTTCAAGCACACGTTTGGGAAGCTCTAGGCATGTAGATCATGATTATGTACTTTGTATCCCCCACGAGCTTTCCAACAAAACAAAAATCACCGCAATCGATTTCGTATGAGGAAGTTATGTCCATTCAGGGTTTTGGGGCCAAATCAAGATTCTAAACAGGTTAGCAGGCAAACATGACTTCTCGAAATACTTTGTGTAATGGCCTCACAATGCAATGATGAACCCTAGTATTTGTCCCACAATTTGTCAAGATAGTCCACTATTTTTTTTTGCCCTAAAAATTGGCCAAATTTGCCCTTCAATCTCGTTCGC
>MU260424.1:10000-40000 GCA_020310875.1 Ceratopteris richardii
CAAGCCCAAGAAAATACTTCAATAGACTATTGTTAGCCCCAAAAATGGTTGACTTTTATGCACTAATGCGGTTCTATTTGGCAGGAAAATACGCTTGATTTCAGGTACTTGAAGCATGAATTTGATAATTGATGGGAAGCATGCGGAGATATTGGTTGCAGGGATGTGGAGAAAAGGTTTCACTTGAAAAAGGCCATTGTACTTTTGATGTTGGAGGATACTTTATCATCTAGGGTTCTGAGAAGGTCTTGATAACACAAGAGGAGAAGTCCAGAAGGCTTAATTGCACATCCTTACGTAATGGTAGGGGTTTTCATGCAAGATATCCCTTGGCAAATAAGGGAATTACATCACCTTTGTATGTGCTCTAAAGGCATGTGCCATTATTGGTGAATTGGAACTGGGGCAAGAGATACACATCGAAACCATCAAGGAGGATTATCACTCAAACGAGAAAGTTGGGAATGCATTAGTAGAGCTATATCTGAAATGTGGATTATTGGAAGAGGCATTGGATGTATTTTCTGGGCTTGCTGAACGTGATGTTTTCTTATGGACTAACATTCTTTTAGGCTTTACAGAATATGGCTGTGATGAGAAGGATTTGAGTTGCTTGGAGTGGATGCAACTGGATGGTGTGAGCCCTAGTAGTGCAACTTATGTGTGCAGTGTGAAAGCCTGCGGACCAGCAGCAAATACTGTACGCCAATTACATCTTGAAATTACGAAGAAAGGTTTTGAGGATAATGACCGTGTTGGTAATGCTCTAGTGGACATGTATGGAAAGTGCAGCTTGCTAACAGATACCCATTGTACTTTTGAAAGGTTGCCATCACAAGATGTGATTGCATATACTGCTCTTAATTCTGGATATGTCGAGCATGGGTTTGTTCAAAGGGCCCTTGAAATTTTGAACCTCATGGTTCAGAAAGGGGGGCTCTGACGAAAGAACAGAGAAAAGAAAGTGGGGCTCTGACGAAAAAACCAGAAAAGGGGGCGGCTGATCTTGCTAAAAAAAGGTGGCTGGAGTTTAATTTTTTGGGGGCCGTTGTTTTGTTCCCATCCGTAGAAGGGGGGAAGTTCTTAAGGGCTGACATCTCTCAGAGGAGTGGCCCCCCCATTTCGTTTTTCTTTTTTGGTCTTGCTTTCGTGGTGCTCACAGATATCAGAAGACAGGAAGAGCAGACGAGGGGTGCGCGAAAAAGGGCCACAACGGCTGCAGGCATTGAAGACGGGGGGGGGCAACAGTCGGGTGGGTGTGCCTAACATCTCGACCCAATGTGTTATGGGGTGCTGTGGATGCATTTTGTAGGGGCACCTCTACAGTTTGAAAAAGAAGGCATTACGTCGCAGAAGTTACGGGAGAAAAAGTCTCTCTCGTTGCGCACACAGAGGAGTGAGGGGAGGCAGACCTAGAGCTGATAATCGAAGGGGGACAGGTGGTTCTTCATGGCAATTACTCATCAATGAAGGAGCGTATGCTCTCTGACAATGCAGGGGGTCAGAGCCATGTAGGGCGCCTAAAGCAGGAAATAAGGACTCTGTGTGATCAAAGAGCAGTTCGTCTAGTTCTTTTGGAGGAAAAGAGGATAATAGCAGGATCGAAAAGGGGGACCATGCTGGTGCAAAAACGATTTGCGTGTGTTCGGGGTTTGGGGAGAATTTCGGGACAGAGGAAGCATTTGTTTGGCATGTGTGGAGTGCAACCAAATTTTTGACACCATCGGATAGAGTGAAGATGCCTCTAGCGACCACCTTTTAGTGATGCTTGTCAGAGCTCATTTGCCACCAATATTATATGTTTTCGCTGCATATTTGTTGTCAACAAGGACGGAATAGGACTAGCAATGAGGATCTTTGAAAATTGTCTATGGTTGCTGAACATCATGATCAGATTGGATCCACAAGAAGATTTGATCGTCACCTTTGCTTCCATCTATTTTATCTGAGGGGAGAAGACAATCTATTGGCTGTTGGAAAATTTTAGATCAGAGGAAGAAGCATAGAATAAAAAAGGGGTAGGAGGAGGCTATTCCATTCCACTCGTGCAAGTGTTCGCGATGGCTGGTTGCACCTCGGAGAAGGGGAGGAAGGTTTGTCTTCATTCGCCTCGGAAGCAGCTCATGGGGAAGTGGGAAGAGATAGCACTATCCACAAATATGGAGCTGAATAGGAGGGAACCCAGAAGCAGAGCTAGCAGAAGCGAAACAAGTAGGAGAAACAACAAGGATTTGATGATGGGCTCCATTCGAAATCGTCCCTCACAGTAATTTATCGGTCTCCTGTTCGTTAAATATTATGTCCTTCTCTCATAATGCACATGCTCAGAATGGTTTTAATTGCATAAATCATGTCCAATGAAATGAAGAGTGTTAGTCTTGGCTTCAAATATAACTCTTGTTGATATTCCCTCACCGCTAACGCTTAGCACTGCTATATTTTTGCCGAATGTCTGTGATGAAATTTTTTTTGTTGTATCATTTCACAAATGTAATCTAGTGCATTCGGAGGAATTGATACCCTGACGAGTGTCTCACGTACCTTTATGTTTGCAAAACTATTGTAAATTGCTTAACCGCAACACATACATTGTTCGGGTACATGTGCATAGTGTCTGTATTGTATGTACCTACTATTAGACCTCAAGAGTGCTATGTATTCTCCTTGAATGGTGGTACAACTTATGATTTATGCTAGCGCTACAACTTCTCATTGAAAAGGGGAATGGCATGCTTGTACAGAGAGAGAGGGAAACGCAAAAACAAGCAAGGCTGAGAATGTTAGCGATGTGATGAGGAGAGCTGGTACTACGCTTATGTGCTACTGCAGTTACATTCTTCCACATGCATAGTTGGGTTGAGTCTTGTACACTGTCGTAATGTTGAGGTTGGTGAAGCTCTACCGCGTGGTGCATCAATGAAGGTTTGAGAACACGATCTAGCACATGCCCATGTTATGAGAACGTGAGAGAGAGATTTGAAGCCTTGCGTTATGAGAATCGACATAGTGTTTTGTTTTTTATCACGATGTTAAAACATGGATAGTCATGTTTATTTTCAAATGCTGCTTGGGAAAAAAAGTCGTGTGTTATCAATTCATTCTAATTATCTTTTCCAACACTTTGGTTGTTGACTACATTGAAGAGTGAAGGGCTTAAGCACGTGATGCTCTATTTCTCTCTTAGAGACTATCTTTGGCTGCTGTGGGTAGATAACACATACATTGGAAAGAGAGTCGCACACAAAAACTTAGAGTTGATACCATCCTATGTGTATGTAAGACAAAGAGGGATAGAGAGTGAACAGAGAGAGTGGAGTGAGGGAAAGAGAGATTGAGTGGAGGTGAATATTGGAGAGGAGTATGAGTAAATGTGAAAGGGGGCTTTGGTGAGGGTATGTGTGTAAGGACTGAGTGCAAATGCTTGGGCATTCATATGTGAGTGTCCATGTTGGGATGAGGATGTATCATGGAGAGTATTTGTGAGTGAAGAAGTAACATCAAGACGTGAGGTGTGAGAGAGTGTAGGAAGGACACGATTGCATTCTGAGTGGTTGAGGTCGTGAATTGGATAATTTGGAAAAGTAGAGTGAGAGAGAGGGTGAAGGGAAAGTGTGGAAGAGCATGAGTATATATGTAATCCAAGTGGATCAATTGCGAGGGGTTAAGCAAAATAAAGGCTTTCACAATCATCTTTTCCTTGGGCTCAAGAGTTGTTCATTTGGTGCGTTTGCCAGGAATTAGCTTGGTACGTCTCTATAAGAGAGTGCCATAGGTTCGCCTAGCGCCACAGGTTGGCTGACCTTGCGGACCCAAGATCTAGTACATGAGCGAGGGGAGCTCATCGTCAGGAGCAACACAAACTCAAAGAGAGGAACGCGCCCAGAGAAGAGCCCTTGAAAGAGAAAGGAGAAGGTGGGAACCGCCAGGTGAGTGGACCTCGATTGGTTCGAAGAAATCAGTCAAAAACGTGTACTCCCGTAGGAGAGTCGCGAGTCAAGTACGGAAGTTTGAAGGAGGGATCCTGAGGCCACGTGCATTAAATTTCTGGGATCGAAGTGATATCGACATCACACCTCTGTTCGAAATGGCTCAGCGGATTTCAGTTCACTTGGGGGACTTCACCAAGTTTTCAGGTACTTGGGACGAAGATCTAGATAGTTTTATCCAGTTGTTTGAGGTTACTTGTGAGGCCAATGACGTAGTTGACCAGGATCAAAGGTTGAGAATTTTTCCGGCTATTCTCCGTGATGAGGCAGCCAATTGGTATGGGAATCTGACACCACAAGAGCGTGGAACTTATCAGATGCTCAAGGAAGCCTTCTTGGCAAAGTTTCGACGACAAGGCTTCCAAGACAGATTGGCCCAACAAATGGATTACTTGCGACAAGGAGTCAATGAGAGCATCGATAACTACATTCAAAGAATGGAAACGTTGGTAAGAAAGATGGGCGCGAATGCCCCGAACGATGAGACATTGAAACGAAGATTCATTTCATGATTGCGAGATCCTACGGCACAACAGCATATCAGCCTGACAAGACCTGCAACTTTAATGGATGCTAAAGAACAAGCGAGGCTTTGGGAGGAAGTACAATTATGCCAACAAAGGAAGATGGATCTCTTATACGAGCCAATGGGAGGCCCAGGAAATATACCGATGAAAGATCCGGGTCAAGGAAGTCCCGCATTGACGACTCCAGCTTTTGTAGCCGCCACTAGCACGCCAGTCGAGGTAAAACCTGTGCTAACTGAAGAACAAATATTGGAGTTGGTCACGCAAGCTATAAAAGCTGCCACAATAACTCAGGAGACATACACAGTAAAACCAGAGGTAACTACGAACCCGAATCAAGTGTTTCGATCAAATACATGGTGTGGAAAGTGCCATGGTTACGGCCATTTGGCTTCAGAATGCCCTACCGTCTCGAGAGTATTCACAGATAGATCGCCACCTAGGATGCGTTGTACTTTTTGTGGAAGAACAAATCACACAGAGGACCGATGTTACAACAAGAGAGCCTATGAAGAAAGGACTATGAAATCCGGAGATACAAGAGAAAGACCTTACACGGGATTGCCCGCTCAAAGTGTACCACCTACATCTCGTTGGGAAAACAGACCGACTTATGGATATGGTGCTCAGGGTCAAGGAGGAGACTATCCAAGAGGAGCCGTACGTGATCAAAGAAGAGATGGTCCAATCCAGTGCTGGAGATGTCATGGCTTTGGCCACACTCAATCTAGATGTCCAAACGAAAAGAAGCCAATTGATTATACTCCATTATGTAGGTACTGTAGTGGAGAGGGCCACTTTGATGAAGATTGTCCAAAACGAAGAGCCGCCGCCGGCAAGGAAAAAGGACCAGTAGGGTCCTCGAACTATGTTGATACTCAGATGCATTCCACATCGAGAGGTCAAGAGCACATTCCTACGATCGGAGTAGTGTTCAAGACACCGAACCCTCAAGAAGGCTCTAGCTCGTCGATGCACTTTGTGGATGCTTACGAGGCCAAGAAACCACACAAAAATCCAACTGTGGCAGTAGTCACAAGGACTCAAGAGTATTCGAAGAAGAATCCAGGAGGCGAAGGTGAAGAAGGGAGTCAAGAGAGGATAGCTGAACACGAAGAGGTAGAAACCCAAGTTGGAGGATTTGTTGAGCAGCAAGAGCTTGAGGATGGGGAAGAGGTTGAGATTCTTCCACCAGTGACCAAGGAGTTTGTGCCAGGCATAGCACCATTCCCTGAAAGATTGAAAGCTCCTAAGATTAGAAGGGAAAGACAAGGTTCGGAAGAAGTAGATATTGTAAAGTTGCTCGCTGATACGGAAGTTACGCTGGATATTGGCACATTGCTAAAATGTTCGCCTGTTTATAGGAAACAATTCTACAACGAATATATTAAGAAGCCGAGGAAAGCTCGAGATAAAAATAGACAAGATAAAGATGTCCAAGGAATCATTCAAAGTATTACGACGCAAATTGATTCGAACGCTCCAGCTATGCCGGTCGAAATTAAAGGATATGCAGTCCCTGGTGCTCAGTTAGATAGTGGAGCCGCAGTCAACTTGATGACTGAGTTCATGATGAAAGCTTTGGGCCTCAACCACATGGAAGAGACGCCGATGTCCTTGAGAATGGCGGATCAAACACAAGTGAAGCCTGCGGGTCTTTTGAAGAATGTAAGCACAGTTGTGGGTGGTCTAGAGTTTAAAGTTGATTATCTGATAGTAAGACCAAGGACCTCAGAGGCTACCTTCTCGATCCTACTTGGACGGCCTTGGCTGGTGCAAGCCGAATGTGTGCATGACTGGCGCACAGGTTTTATTTCAATAGGGCCAAAATCTGATCGGATTCAGTTGCAAGTATCCCCACCCTCGAACAACAAGAAGAAGACAATAATAGTCGATGAGATGAAAAAGAAAGAAAAGGAGAAAGCAAGGCACGAGAGTGCACGAGCTAGGTTTTCTTTCAACACGGACACCTACAAGAATCTGCTTCAAGACGGGTTCAACTTGCAGCTCTTTAAGAATCAAGACACGAAGATGGGAGAGTATCAAAATCCATTGCTCTATAACGACGATTCGGATCAGGAGTTGCTAGGATGGTTGACGCATACAAGTGACTATGATTGTTACATGTTGAGTATAGACTCAAGTAAGAACAAAGCTACTCAATCCCTGGAGAAGAGAACTTCAAGAGAAGAGCTGAAACTAGAGCTAGCTCCGACAATGGAAGTACAACAGTTGAGAGAAAGAGTTAGAATGCTAGAAGTAGAGATTCTAAGGAGAAGTCGAGAATCGGAAAAAGAAGCGAAGAGTAAGACTAAAGTGTCGGAAGCCATTGCAAAAGTTGCATTAAAGAAATTAGGTTCAATCGAAAGAGAACAAGACAATGATTTACTGGCCAACCATGCACGCGTGATCGAAGAACACATTCCAATCATAGTGTCATCGAGAAATAAGGGCTATTCGCGAGAAGCTCAGTTGGAAAAATGGGAAGTTTTTCCAGAAAAGTTCTTGAGTGTAGGGTCAGAGCTACCAGATGGAGTACGAGATTGCATTAAAACGACACTCAAAAATTTCAGCGAGGCCTTTGCATGGTCATACAGTGATCTGAGAGGAATTGATCCCCGAATCTGCCAACATTATATAGACTTGGAAGAAGGCACACGACCAATATGTCAACGACTCAGGCGGACAAATCCAGTCTACTCGGAATTGATCAAGTTGGAATTGACCAAATTATTGGAGGCAGGATTCATATATCCCATCGCATCTAGCGAATGGGTATCACCAATTGTAGTTGTTCCGAAGAAAAATAAGAAAATCCGTATTTGCATAGATTATCGAAAGTTGAACGAGCGCACAAAGAAGGATCATTTCCCCTTGCCATTCACTGATCAAATCTTGGACAGAGTGGCTGGCCATAAATTGTACTCATTTTTGGATGGTTTCAATGGGTACAACCAGATCCAAATCCATGAAGAGGATCAATCAAAAACTACTTTCACGACAGAATGGGGTACATATGCATATCGGGTGATGCCGTTTGGATTATGTAATGCACCGGCCACATTCCAGAGAGCAATGATAGCTGCATATCAAGACTACTTGCAGGATTGGATGAAGATATTTCTTGATGACTTTGCAATCAGAGGCGACGATGAAAACATGATGGAGAGGATCGAAGCAATTTTAAGAAGAAGCATCGAAAAAGGCATCGCATTAAATCCTGAAAAGTGTACATTTGGAGTACGAAGAGGATTGCTTTTGGGACATGTTATTTCCGAAAAAGGGATTGCGGTTGACGAGGATAAAGTGGAAAAGATCGGACAACTTCCACCACCGTGAAACTTGCGACAACTCAGAGGATTTTTGGGCCATGCAAATTATTATCGACGATTTATATTAAATTTTGCATCCATAGCGGCACCACTGACGACTCTTTTGAGGAAGGACCAACAATACCAGTGGACTGGAGAGTGTCAGGTTGCATTCGACTCGATCAAAGAGAGATTAATAAATGCACCGATTTTGGTAGCACCTGACTGGACGAAGGAATTTCATGTACATACCAACGCTTCTCATACTACGGTTGGAGCAGTACTATGCCAAGCCGACGAAAAGAAGTTGGACCATCCTATTTACTATGCAAGTCGCAATTTGAATAGCACTGAGAGGAACTATACGACTACGGAGAAGGAATGCCTCTCGATGATCTTTGCGGTGAACAAGTATCGACATTACCTGATGGGAAAGTATTTCACTTTTTATGTGGATCATGAAGCCCTTAAGTACATCATTAATAAACCCGAACTGTCAGGGCGACTGATGAGGTGGATGCTACTTCTCCAAGAATTTCAGTTCACAGTGGTAACCAGACCAGGCAAAGCACATATATTGGCTGACCATCTATCTCGAATTATTAATGAGGAGCCAATCTCTGGTGTGCCTGACGATGCTCCGGATGGACATCTATTCCAGGTTGATGCTAAAGTACCTTGGTACGCCGACTTGGTGAATTTCTTGTGCACTACTAAATATCCGCCAGGAGCAAGCAAGAGAGAGAAGCAAAAACTGTTAGCATTGGCGAAGCACCATAGCATCATTGGGGGGAAACTCTATCGATATTTTGTTCATGAGAGCATTTATCGGAGGTGTCTCGAGGAAGAAGAAGCAAATTTAGTGTTGAGGGCTTTGCATGACGAACCCTGCGGTGGACATTTTGCTGGTGAACTGACGGCAAGAAAGATTTTATTGGCTGGGTATTGGTGGCCAACGCTGTTCAAAGACTCACATACATACTGTAAGAAATGTGACAAATGCCAACGAATGGGCAAACCCACATTAGCACATGCTGCTCCTCTCACGCCGGTGTTGGCTCTTAAGCCGTTTGAGAAATGGGGAATTGATTTTGTGGGGCCTATTGATCCTCCCTCACGACGAAGATCCAATAGGTATATCTTGGTCTGTACTGACTATGTTATCAAGTGGGTAGAAGCCAAAGCTCTGAAGACTGACCGAGCCGTTGATGTTGCTAAATTTTTGTACGAACAAATTATCACTCGATTTGGATGCCCGTTGGAAATAGTAAGTGATAGAGGAACCCATTTTGTCAACGAATTGATCGAAGAATTAATGGAATTATATAAGATCAAACATAGAAAAAGCACTCCATATTATCCAAGGGCAAATGGACAAGTGGAGGTCACCAACAAAATTCTTGAACAGATTCTGACAAAGACAGTAGCTGTGCATAGGAGAGACTGGGATGAGAGACTTTTGGAAGCTTTGTGGGCATATCGAACATCCTACCGAGTGACGACTAAGAGCACTCCGTTCTCCCTAGTGTACGGCGAGGAAGCCATCTTTCCCATCGAAAAAGAAGTTCCGACATTAAGAGTGGCTATTGAGGCCAGGTTGGGCAAGGAAGAGTCATTAAAGGAGAGGTACCTACAACTGGTCAAGCTGGAAGAAAAGAGACTCATCGCACAACAAAGTTTGGAAGCTATTCAGAGAAGGCGTAAGGAGAGGCATGACAAGAATCTCAAAACCTATGTGATTCAAGAAGGGGATTTGGTACTAGTCTATGATAGTAAGTATTATAAATTCCCAGGGAAATTACAGACAAGATGGGCGGGACCGTTTAAGGTGGTGGAACTCAATTCCAATGGTTCCATGCAAATTCAAGATTTAGGAGAAGAATATGCTCCCGTGAAGGTTAACGCGCTTCGAGTTAAACCATATTTCAAGTGATATTAGGACGGGAGAAGCTATACGAGATCCAAACAAAATGACAAAGTAGATTCCTTGTACATACATGTATAGTATTATATATATATGCGCATATGTAAGCGATGATTTGTGTGTCATAAATATTCTTCCTTGCTAGCTCAAGAATTTTGGACTTCTAATTATTTTTTCTTGTGTTGCGCAGAGACTGTTAGGAGCTAAGTAACAAAATGGCAGATCAGATAACGCAACTCTACTTGTACGAGCTAAGGATATATTTCTCGGACCAAACATTCGCCCGCATGGACATAGATGTCGATGACTTTGAGACGGAATACGATGTTGAGGAAGCACATTGGCTGGTATGCTTTATAAACCAGGATTTGGGTGTTGCATTTTACATTGAGTGTTTTGAGGAATACCTAGCTCGACATGTAGGATGGGCGGGAGATCGATATTACTATTTTGATCCTTCTAGGGAAATGCCTAACGAGGAAAACGATATCACATGGGCTTGGGCAGATGTGCTAACGCTAGGAAGTGATGACGAAGCTCCTGAAGTTGAGCCTGACTCGCCTTAGAGAGGTTGTCAGGATGCGAGTACGATGTGAGACTACATGAGACATCCCAGAGACTCACATTCTAGGACACCTAAGGATAGGTATACGAGGGACTAAGGCATAGCCGGTTGTAGTTACCAAGTGAAAAGTCAAATCGATGAATACATATGTAGTGTCTGTAATTGAGAGAATGGAGTGAAGAGGTGGTTGATCTATCAAAGGCTAGAGTGTATATGCTTGCATGTCTGTGTGGGAACAGTGGGAAAAGTCCCTATCTTCCTCTCCCTAATTCTCAGGACTTGGGTGAACTAATTAATTATGAAAAAAACGAAGAAAAGAAAAGAAAAAAAAATATTGTGTTGTTGTGATCGTACCAATGCGCTATGGTGGGCTAGTAGGTGGGTGGATTTATCCTCGCCGGGTGGTTAGGACCACGAGCCGCAGCTAGTTTCGCCATAGGCTTGGGAGGTATATGTTTGTGCCTTAGCTACGCGCCATAACGGGTTGGTAGGTAGGTGGAGCCATCGTGGCTGGGTAGTTACGACTACGAGCCGCATCCAGCTTCGTTATGGGCTAGTTGATATATGTTATGTGTTATCATTGTGTGTTTGTGTGTTGTGTGCTGCATTGCATTGGTAGATGGGTGGAATCAACCTGATCGGGTGGTCAGGTCCACGAATCGTATCCAGTGTCAATGTAGGCCAACGTGTGATTAAAATAAAATTTTCATATGAAGTTATTCCCCACTCCTGAGGGGGAGAGAAAGAGAGGAGAGGGCGATGATCGCCTGGAAGGGACGTTATTTTCTTGTGTGATTGGTATGTGTTGGCTTGCGATAGATCAGCTCACTTTGAATCAACATTCTTGAAGGCACGGAGACTCTATATGTATTTATGGATGAGGCTTTAGCGAGGTAATGCAAATATCTTGCTTTATCACTTGTGTGCTCTATCTGAAGGTTTTTCTAGTGTGTGGGACACTCCAGGGTTCTGATGTATGTCTTCACTTGCACTCGAGTTTCGATGATTTTTGTAGGACGACGATGGGGATCCTTCAGGAATGTCTGTTCATGGAATATGTGTACATAGCGAGTAGTAGGTCAATAAAAAGGGGTATGCATTTTGGGTATTTTTGCATGACCTGTTGGATTCATTTCAAGTTGTTGTTGTTATTTCGGTATTTCCGTTTCTGTTTTTCGCAATGGTAGTTGCATGTGTAAAACATGGAAAGATGTGCATGTATTATTTTGGTTGAGACCATTTTTCATAATGGAATGTATGAGCAAATTGATGCATGGCTGAAAAAAAATTGCATATATGTGCATGTTTTTGAATCATTTTGGAAGTGACTGATTTGTATGTATTCATAAGTGATTTTTAGCACTAACAGTTTCAATGAGTGCAGGTTCAGTTGGAATATCGGCTCGATGGAAAGGTATGCGAATCAATTGAAAATTGACATGTTCATGGTTGTTTGAATTTTACTGCAGCAAGAATGGCTTGTCGAGGACGACTTCGCAAATAAGAAGAGGGAAGTATGTTAGCCCCAAAAATGGTTGATTTTTATGCACTAATGCGGTTCTATTTGGCAGGAAAATACGCTTGATTTCAGGTACTTGAAGCATGAATTTGATAGTTGATGGGAAGCATGCGGAGATATTGGTTGCAGGGATGTGGAGAAAAGGTTTCACTTGAAAAAGGCCATTGTACTTTTGATGTTGGAGGATACTTTATCATCTAGGGTTCTAAGAAGGTCTTGATAACACAAGAGGAGAAGTCCAGAAGGCTTAATTGCACATCCTTACGTAATGGTAGGGGTTTTCATGCAAGATATCCCTTGGCAAATAAGGGAATTACATCACCTTTGTATGTGCTCTAAAGGCATGTGCCATTACTGGTGAATTGGAACTGGGGCAAGAGATACACATCGAAACCATCAAGGAGGATTATCACTCAAACGAGAAAGTTGGGAATGCATTAGTAGAGCTATATCTGAAATGTGGATTATTGGAAGAGGCATTGGATGTATTTTCTGGGCTTGCTGAACGTGATGTTTTCTTATGGACTAACATTCTTTTAGGCTTTACAGAATATGGCTGTGATGAGAAGGCATTGAGTTGCTTGGAGTGGATGCAACTAGATGGTGTGAGCCCTAGTAGTGCAACTTATGTGTGCAGTGTGAAAGCCTGCGGACCAGCAGCAAATACTGTACGCCAATTACATCTTGAAATTACGAAGAAAGGTTTTGAGGATAATGACCGTGTTGGTAATGCTCTAGTGGACATGTATGGAAAGTGCAGCTTGCTAACAGATACCCATTGTACTTTTGAAAGGTTGCCATCACAAGATGTGATTGCATATACTGCTCTTAATTCTGGATATGCCGAGCATGGGTTTGTTCAAAGGGCCCTTGAAATTTTGAACCTCATGGTTCAGAAAGGGGGGCTCTGACGAAAGAACAGAGAAAAGAAAGTGGGGCTCTGACGAAAAAACCAGAAAAGGGGGCGGCTGATCTTGCTAAAAAAAGGTGGCTGGAGTTTAATTTTTTGGGGGCTGTTGTTTTGTTCCCATCCGTAGAAGGGGGGAAGTTCTTAAGGGCTGACATCTCTCAGAGGAGTGGCCCCCCCATTTCGTTTTTCTTTTTTGGTCTTGCTTTCGTGGTGCTCACAGATATCAGAAGACAGGAAGAGCAGACGAGGGGTGCGCGAAAAAGGGCCACAACGGCTGCAGGCATTGAAGACGGGGGGGGGCAACAGTCGGGTGGGTGTGCCTAACATCTCAACCCAATGTGTTATGGGGTGCTGTGGATGCATTTTGTAGGGGCACCTCTACAGTTTGAAAAAGAAGGCATTACATCGCAGAAGTTACGGGAGAAAAAGTCTCTCTCGTTGCGCACACAGAGGAGTGAGGGGAGGCAGACCTAGAGCTGATAATCAAAGGGGGACAGGTGGTTCTTCATGGCAATTACTCATCAATGAAGGAGCGTATGCTCTCTGACGATGCAGGGGGTCGGAGCCATGTAGGGCGCCTAAAGCAGGAAATAAGGACTCTGTGTGATCAAAGAGCAGTTCGTCTGGTTCTTTTGGAGGAAAAGAGGATAATAGCAGGATCGAAAAGGGGGACCATGCTGGTGCAAAAAAGATTTGCGTGTGTTCGGGGTTTGGGGAGAATTTCGTGTTGGTGCATGACAATCATTAATTGAAGGATTATGGAGAGATGAAGTCAAGGAGTCAAGAAGAGAACAAATTCAGATGGTTGAAGGAAGGGCATATTCAGAAAATCCAAAGACATGTACACATATGTATATTAGCTGACTTATACCTTTGTCTAGTCATACACTTGTATATATTCATCTATAAATATGTTGGAAAATGTCGGGCAAATAGAGCAAGGAGAAGATTAGAGAATAGTGAGAGAGAAATTAGTGTCATTAGACACATGAAGAGTGAGTGAATTGTCCATCCTCACTTAGATGTAAGTTTTCTGAGAAATAGAAAAATTTTGCGCCCGATATTTTGCTGTCTGCTCCTTCTGTGTTTAATCTTTTGAGAAATCCTTTTGCATGTGTCTAAGTCCATAGCTAATCTATCTATGGCTAGAATTTGAGAGATTAATTTCAATCAGGTAGTGAGAATTTTGTTTAGGAACATTCATATGTGAAGATGTTCTGAGAGTCGAAAAATCTGGCGCACATTTCATCTTCAAAGAAATGGTCAGTGCTCAGTCCACAGTGTAAAGTTTTACACAAGTGAGGGCTCAAAATCTAAGTTGGAAGGTAAGCTATCTATGGCTAGAAGATCTTGATCAAACGGGTTCAGAGTTGGGAGAACCACTGCTAAGAAGTTGCAGGTGTCAAAGTCGCCATTGCAGAGAAGCACTTTCAGACATAGGTAAAGTGTTTCACACATTTCTCAGTGTGTACTTAATCTTTTTAAGAGATTTAACTTGGCAAAGTTGCGCAACCTTAAGGTGAAGTGTTGTGCAAAGTTTTATCAAAAACTTTACAGAATTGATTAGTCAATGAGTGACTAATCTGCAGCAGACTTTTCTGAAGAAACTGAATTTTTCAGAATAATCAATTTTCTGATAATTTGGTGAAGATTCTCTAAATTAGGTGGAGTCTAAAGTTGATCTTGATATAGAGGTGATCTAAATTCAAGGTCAACTTATTCTTTTGGAGATTAACACTCTCCATCAGTGGTATCAAAGCAGGTTGTGTCAAAATTGAAGTGAAGAAGACTCCGACTATTGCAGAAGTACAAATCTTTACATCTTGAAGGTGCAGAAGGGTAAAGGTTGAAGAAAAATTGAAGAAAGACATACAAAGAGCATCAAAAGGATCAGAAGGAGCAACATTCGAAGTAAAGGTACATTTATTATCTGTAAAGGTTAAAGATTTGAAGCTACAGGTGAAGTAAAGATGGGAGATAGTCTCCAAATTGAAAAGTTGGATAGAGAGAACTATCCTGCATGGTCTATGAGGATGGAAGCTCACCTTATGAGCAAAGATCTGATAGGATACATCACAGGAGATGAAGAAAAGCCAGAATTCAGAGATCCTAGTGTTCCAACTAGGGAGGAGCTTGCAGATTTGAAGAATTGGATGAAGAAGGATGCTCAAGCAAGAAGCATCATCTACATGGCAGTCAATGACTATTTGCTTCCTCACATTAGAGGACTTGAGAGTGCTTGTGACATTTGGAATGCTTTGGAAGAGCACTTCCAAAATACAACCAAATCAAGGAAGGCTTCACTATGGGCAGAGTTTACTACCTTCAAGAAGAAGGCCTCACAATCAATCTCTGATTATGTGACAAAGATGAAGGACATTGCAGATTCTTTAGGTGCAGTTGATGAAGATATTGAAGAAGACAAATTGGTAAGACAAATACTCACAGGGCTAAGAGGAGATGAGAAGTGGAAGCCTTTCATTTTATCTACAGAACTTTCATTAGATCACTTTACTCCTGATTTGAATCAATTGTTAGGTCATATGCTAACTTTTGAGAATGATGTCAAAGGAGATGTTGATAAGAGTGCAGGTCATGCAATGTATTCTAAAGACAAGAAGAAAGCCAACAAAGGAAAGCAACAATCAAGTGAGGAAGAAGGTACATCAAACCAAGCAAATTTCATAAGAGGAAGAGGAAATGGCAGAAGTAGAGGAAGAGGCAGAAACAACAAAGAGAATGCAAGAGCTTGTTGGATATGTGGTAAGACCAATCATCTATCTCATGATTGTTGGCATAATAATCAAAACAATGGTAATTATCAGAACTTTAATCAAAGAGCAAGAGGTGGTAGATTTCAGAGAGGAAATTTCAGAGGTAGAGGTGGTAGGAATTCTTTTGGAAGAGGTGGTGGAAGAAACTTCCAAAGTCAATCCTATAATAACACCTACTACAACTATGCATCAGATCAAAAGGAGGATTCGACTCTCATTATGAATACATGTGAAACCTCACATGAGGACATGAGAGTGTTCTATATTGATTCAGGATGTAGTAATCATTTAAGTGGAAATATTGCTTTGATGACTGACCTAGATCATAATGCAATTAATCATACAGTTCAGACAGGTGATAATACAAAGCATAAGGTAAAGTCAATTGGTTCAGTCAAGGCTAAGGATGGGAGCACTCTTCTGAGTAAGGTACTTTATGTTCCCACAATTCCAAAGAATTTGATCAGTGTAGGTCAAATTGTGGAAAAAGGATATGAGGTAAGGTTTACAAATGATGGAGTTTATGTGGAAGACCCTAGTCAAGGGTATAAACAAATTATTGCAGGAAAGAAAGAAGGAAGGCTTTTCACATTGAAGGTACAAGGAAATGTTGGACATGCTATGTTCACATATGGAGAGCAGAAGGTGTCAGAATTGGATCTTTGGCACAAAAGACTTGGACACTTTAATGAAAGAGGTATCAAAGAAATGATTAACAATGATTCAGTGCTTGGAATGCCTAACATTGCAGGTCAACACATGACATACAGATGTGAGGCATGTCAATTAGGTAAGGCTCATAAGCAATCCTATTCCAAGCATGGATTTATGTATTCAGAAAGACTTGAATTGGTGCATACAGATGTGTGGGGTCCTTCAAAGGACTTTAGTATAAATGGTTCAAGATATTATGTCATATATGTTGATGATGCTACCAGGTGGATTACAATTTATGTGATTAAGGAAAAGTCAGAAGTGTTTAATACATTTAAACACTATCATGCATATGCAGAAAGGATTACAGGTCAAAAATTGAAGAGACTAAGGTCAGATGGAGGAGGAGAGTATTTTTCAAATGCGTTCAATGATTATTTGTGGAATGCAGGTATAAAGAGAGAAGTTACTTGCAGGTACTCTCCTCAACAAAATGGGGTAGCAGAAAGAAGAAATAGGACTCTTGTTGAGTTTGCAAGGTCCATGATGAAAGAGAAGAATTGCCCAAATTATTTGTGGGCTGAGGCTGTTAATACAGCTACATATTTGGTTAATAGATTGCCTTGTAAAGCTTTGTAGGGTATGACACCATATGAAGCTTGGTGGGGTAAGAAACCTACCTTGGATCATTGCAGAATATTTGGATGCTTGGCATATGCATATGTGCCATCTCAATTGAGGCATAAGTTGGAGCCTAAGGCAGATAAGTATGTATTCATTGGTTATGATGATAAGCAAATGGGATACAGGTTGTGGAGTCCATCCACAAAGCAATTTATTGTATCCAAGGATGTTACATTTGATGAGCAAGGTACTTGGTATGCAGGTAAATATAATGTACATGCAGATGATGAAGAAGTAGTGGAACAAAGGAAAGGTAAAGCAAAGATTCAATTACTTGATGAAAGTGAGAGTAATGAAGTGCAGATTGAAGTTGAAGAGAGGCCAAGGTTTGATCCAGAATGTGATGAACCAGAGACCTCAAGAAGTGCAGAAGTTAGGAGATCATCTAGGCACAAATGGCAACCTACAAGGTATAGCTATGACACTTCATTCTTGACTACTAAAGATTATGCTTATTTGGTAAAAGCAGATGAAGACCCTTCTACATATGAAGAAGCCAAAGGGAAGAAGAATTGGGAAGATGCTATGCAAGAGGAGTATGATGCATTGATAGAGAATCAAACATGGGATTTGGTTCCTAAACCTAATAGTCAGAAGATTATTGGATGTAAGTGGGTTTACAAAACAAAGAGATTTGCAGATGGAAGTGTGTCTAGGTACAAAGCTAGACTTGTTGTGAAAGGGTATGCACAGACATATGGAGTGGATTATGATGAGACTTATAGTCCTGTGGCAAAGATGACAACCATCAGGACACTCATTGCAATTGCTGCTTGTAAAGGTTGGAAGTTGTCTCAATTAGATGTTAAAAATGCTTTCTTGAATGGTTACATTTCAGATGAAGTCTACATGGAGCAACCAGATGGGTTCAAAGATCAAGTGAGTCCAAATTATGTGTGTAAGCTCAAGAGAGCTTTGTATGGGTTGAAGCAAGCCCCAAGGGCTTGGAATTATAGGCTTGTAAAATTCTTGAATGATCTTGGATTTCAAGCATCAAAGGCAGATAGTAGCTTGCTAGTCAAAGCAAGTGAAAATGGATTCATTTATGTGTGTATTTATGTTGATGACATAATACTTACAGGAACAGATGATAAGGGGATACAAATGATCAAGAAGCAGATGGAGAAAGAGTTCAAAATCAGTGATTTGGGGAACCTATCATTCTTCTTGGGAATGGAGATCTCTTATACTCAACATGGAGTATATGTAACCCAAGAAAGGTATCTTAAAAATTTGCTAACCAAATTTAAAATGGAAGATTGCAGGGTTGCACCTACACCTTTGGAAGTGAACCATAAATTGTCTAGGTTTGGAGGAGAAGAGTTCAGAGATATGAAACTCTATCAAAGTTTGGTTGGTAGCTTGATTTATGCTACATTGACAAGGCCTGACTTGTCATATGCAGTTGGTGTGCTTTCACAATTCATGCATTGTCCTAGAAAGGAACATTGGATTGCAGGACAAAGAGTACTTAGGTACATCAAGGGTACACTCAAAGAAGGGTTGTACTATGGGTTTACTTCAGATACAAGAATCAAGATATATAGTGATGCAGATTGGGCAGGTAATGTGGATGATAGAAGATCAACACATGGATACTTGTGCTATGTAGGAGACAAATTGATTTCATGGTGTTCCAAGAAGCAACATACAGTTGCTTTGTCATCTACAGAAGCAGAATATAAAGGTATGGTGGAAGCTGCAAAAGAGGTAATATGGCTAAAGACACTTTTGAAAGTTTTTGATGTGATTCAGAGTACTCCTATTATTTGTGGAGACAATATGAGTTCATTATACTTGGCAGCTAATCCTGTATTTCATGCTAGAACTAAGCATATTGAAATACAGTATCATTTTCTGAGAGAGAAGGTCATTGAGAAGGAGATTGAAGTCATACACACTCCCACAAAAGATCAAGTTGCAGATATGATGAAAAAAAGTCTAGATGGACCAAAACTACAAAGATTCAAGGATATGGCAGGAATCAAGAAGATAGAGAAGAACCTCAATTAATGATTGAGGGGGAGCTGTTGGTGCATGACAATCATTAATTGAAGGATTATGGAGAGATGAAGTCAAGGAGTCAAGAAGAGAACAAATTTAGATGGTTGAAGGAAGGGCATATTCAGAAAATCCAAAGACATGTACACATATGTATATTAGCTGACTTATACCTTTGTCTAGTCATACACTTGTATATATTCATCTATAAATATGTTGGAAAATGTCGGGCAAATAGAGCAAGGAGAAGATTAGAGAATAGTGAGAGAGAAATTAGTGTCATTAGACACATGAAGAGTGAGTGAATTGTCCATCCTCACTTAGATGTAAGTTTTCTGAGAAATAGAAAAATTCTGCGCCCGATATTTTGCTGTCTGCTCCTTCTGTGTTTAATCTTTTGAGAAATCCTTTTGCATGTGTCTAAGTCCATAGCTAATCTATCTATGGCTAGAATTTGAGAGATTAATTTCAATCAGGTAGTGAGAATTTTGTTTAGGAACATTCATATGTGAAGATGTTCTGAGAGTCGAAAAATCTGGCGCACATTTCATCTTCAAAGAAATGGTCAGTGCTCAGTCCACAGTGTAAAGTTTTACACAAGTGAGGGCTCAAAATCTAAGTTGGAAGGTAAGCTATCTATGGCTAGAAGATCTTGATCAAACGGGTTCAGAGTTGGGAGAACCAGTGCTAAGAAGTTGCAGGTGTCAAAGTCGCCATTGCAGAGAAGCACTTTCAGACATAGGTAAAGTGTTTCACACATTTCTCAGTGTGTACTTAATCTTTTTAAGAGATTTAACTTGGCAAAGTTGCGCAACCTTAAGGCGAAGTGTTGTGCAAAGTTTTATCAAAAACTTTACAGAATTGATTAGTCAATGAGTGACTAATCTGCAGCAGACTTTTCTGAAGAAACTGAATTTTTCAGAATAATCAATTTTCTGATAATTTGGTGAAGATTCTCTAAATTAGGTGGAGTCTAAAGTTGATCTTGATATAGAGGTGATCTAAATTCAAGGTCAACTTATTCTTTTGGAGATTAACACTCTCCATCATTTCGGGACAGAGGAAGCATTTGTTTGGCATGTGTGGAGTGCAACCAAATTTTTGACACCATCGGATAGAGTGAAGATGCCTCTAGCGACCACCTTTTAGTGATGCTTGTCAGAGCTCATTTGCCACCAATATTATATGTTTTCGCTGCATATTTGTTGTCAACAAGGACGGAATAGGACTAGCAATGAGGATCTTTGAAAATTGTCTATGGTTGTTGAACATCATGATCAGATTGGATCCACAAGAAGATTTGATCGTCACCTTTGCTTCCATCTATTTTATCTGAGGGGAGAAGACAATCTATTGGCTGTTGGAAAATTTTAGATCAGAGGAAGAAGCATAGAATAAAAAAGGGGTAGGAGGAGGCAATTCCACTCGTGCAAGTGTTCGCGATGGCTGGTTGCACCTCGGAGAAGGGGAGGAAGGTTTGTCTTCATTCGCCTCGGAAGCAGCTCATGGGGAAGTGGGAAGAGATAGCAGTATCCACAAATATGGAGCTGAATAGGAGGGAACCCAGAAGCAGAGCTAGCAGAAACTCCTACTGCATATGATAAATCAGGTCTAGTTAGAGTAGCATAGATAAGGCTACCAACCAAACTCTGATATTCTCTCATGTCCTTGAATTCTTCACCTCCATACTTACTCAATTTGTGATTCACCTCCATTGGTGTAGGTGCTACCCTGTAATCATCCATTTTAAACTTGATTAACAAGTTCTTCAAATACCTTTCTTGGGTCACAAATACTCCATGTTGAGTATATGTAATCTCCATGCCCAAGAAATATGACAAGTCTCCCAAGTCACTTATCTTGAACTCCTTTTCCATTTGCCTCTTGAGCCTTTGTATTCCTTCTTCATCTGTACCTGTAAGGATTATATCATCAACATATATGCACATGTATATGAAACCATTATCACTTGCTTTGATAAGCAAGCTACTATCTGCTTTAGACACCTGAAAACCAAGTTCTTTTAGGAACTTCACAAGTCTATAGTTCCATGCTCTTGGGGCCTGCTTCAAGCCATACAAAGCTCTCTTGAGCTTACACACATGACCTGGATATTTTTTATCTCTGAACCCTTGAGGTTGCTCCATGAATACATCATCTGAAATGTAACCATTCAAAAAAGCATTCTTCACATCAAGTTGACATAACTTCCAACCTTTACATGCAGCAATAGCAATGAGTGTCCTTATAGTTGTCATCTTTGCCACAGGACTATAGGTCTCATCATAATCAACACCATAAGTCTGAGCAAACCCTTTGACAACAAGTCTAGCTTTGTATCTAGACACACTTCCATCTGCAAACCTTTTTGTCTTGTAGACCCACTTGCATCCAATAATCTTCTGACTATTTGGTTTTGGAACCAAATCCCAAGTTTGATTCTCCAATAGTGCATCATATTCTTCCTGCATAGCTTTCTCCCATTTTTCCTTACCTTTTGCCTCTTCATATGTAGAAGGGTCTTCATCTGTATTCACCATATAAGCATAATCTTTTGTGGCTAGAAATGAAGTATCATAACTATACCTTGTAGGTTGCCACCTATTTCTTGTTGACCTTCTGAGTTCTCCACTCCTTGAGGTTTCTGGCTCTTCACATTCAGGATCAAATCTTGGTGTCTCTTCCACTTCATCCTGCACTTCATTATTCTCTTGCTCATCAAATATCTGAACTTTTGATTTACCTTTTCTTTGACTCACTTCTTCTTCATCACCTGTATTGATTTTGATTGTACATGCATACCAAGTGCTTTGTTCATCAAATGTAACATCTTTAGAAACCATAAATTGTTTTGTTGATGGACTCCACAATCTATAGCCCATCTGCTTGTCATCATAGCCAATGAAAACATACTTTTCAGCTTTAGGCTCCAACTTATGCCTTAATTGTGATGGCACATATGCATATGCCACACATCCAAAAACTCTGCAATGATCCAAGGTAGGTCTTTTACCCCACCAAGCCTCATATGGTGTCATACCCTGCAAGGCTTTACATGGTAACCTATTGACCAAATAAGTGGCTGTATTTACAGCCTCAGCCCACAAATAATTAGGGCAATTTTTCTCCTTCATCATGGATCTTGCAAACTCAACAAGAGTTCTGTTTCTCCTTTCTGCAACACCATTTTGTTGAGGAGAGTACCTGCAAGTAACTTCTCTTTTTATACCTGCATTCCATAAGTAATCACTGAACTCATTTGAGAAATACTCTCCCCCTCCATCTGACCTTAGTCTTTTCAACTTATGACCTGTAATTCTTTCTGCATATGCATGATAGTGTTTAAATGTATTAAACACTTCTGACTTATCTTTAATCACATAGATAGTGATCCATCTAGTAGCATCATCAACATAAATCACATAATACCTTGATCCATTTATACTGAAATCTTTTGATGGTCCCCACACATCTGTGTGTACCAACTCAAGCTTCTCTGAGTGCATAAAACCATGCTTGGAGTAAGAGTTCTTATGAGCCTTACCTAATTGACATGCCTCACATTTGTATGTCATATGTTGACCTGCAACATTAGGCAATCCAAGCACTGAACCATTGTTAACCATATCTTTAATACCTCTTTCATTGAAATGTCCAAGCCTCTTGTGCCAAAGATCTAACTCAGAGATCTTATGTCCTCCATATGTGAACATAGCATGACCAATATTGCCTTGAATCTTCAATGTAAATAATCTTCCTTCCTTTTTCCCTGAAACAATCTGTTTATACCCTTGGCTAGGGTCTTCCACATATACTCCATCATTAGTGAACCTTACTTCATATCCCTTTTCAACAATTTGTCCTACACTTATCAAATTCTTAGGGATTGTAGGAACATACAAGACCTTAATCAATAATGTGCTTCCATCCTTGGCCTTCACTGATCCAATTGACTTCACATTATGCTTTGTGTTGTCACCTGTTTGAACAACATGATTAAAAACTTTACTCTCCAAATCAGTCATCAAAGATATGTTACCACTCAGGTGATTGCTAAATCCTGAGTCAATGTAGAAGACTCTTTGATCTTCATTCTGCCTTTCACAAGTTGCATTCATTATCAATGTTGAATCTTCCTTTTGATCTGAAGCATAATTGTAGTAGGTGTTGTTGTATTGTTGACTTTGGAATCCTCTACCTGCATTTCTTCCAAAGTAATTCCTTCCACCTCTACCTCTGTAATTACCTCTTTGATTTCTGCCACCTCTTCCTCTTGAATTATAATTTTGATTGTATCCACCATTATTCTGATTATTATGCCAACAATCATTAGCTAAGTGATTTGTCTTACCACAAATCCAGCAAGCTTTGCCTCCATCTTTGTTGTTCCTGCCTCTTCCTCTACCTTTGCCACCTCCTCTTCCTCTTAGGAAGTTGGCTTGAGTAGTTGTTCCTTCATCTTCACCTACTTGTTGTTTTCCTTTGCTATTCTTCTTCTTGTCCTTTGAGTACATTGCATGACCTGCACTCTTGTCACCATCTCCTTTAACATCCTGCTCAAATGTTAGCATATGACCTAACAATTGATTTAAATCAGGAGTGAAATGGTCAAGTGATAACTCTGTAGACAAAATGAATGACTTCCATTTGTCATCACCTCTCAAACCTGTAAGGATTTGCCTTGCCAATTTATCCTCCTCAATGTCCTCATCAACAGCTCCTAAAGCATCTGCAATATCTTTCATCCTTGTTACATAGTCTGAGATGGATTGAGAGGCCTTCTTCTTGAAGGTAGTAAACTCTGCCCATAAGGATGCCTTCCTTGACTTTGTAGTGTTCTGGAAATGCTCCTCCAAAGCATTCCATATATCAGTTGCACTTTCAAGACCTCTAATATGAGGTAACAAGTAATCATTGACTCCCATATAGATAATGCTCCTAGCTTGAGCATCTTTCTTCATCCAACTTTTCAGATCTGCTAACTCTTCCCTAGTTGGAACACTAGCATCTCTGAACTGTGGCTTCTCTTCTTCTCCTGTGATATAAGCAATTAAATCTTTGCTCATAAGATGAGCTTCCATCCTCATTGACCATGCAGGATAGTTTTCCCTATCCAATTTCTCTATCTGTAGAGAATCTCCCATCTTGTGTCCACCTGTGTATTGAAATCTTCAAGCTTTACAAACAATGTATGTACCTTTACTTCGAATTAGACTCCTTTTGCCTTTCTTGATGTCGAGTAGACTTCTCCTCAGCCTTTTGACTCCAAGCTTTCACTTCTTAGTTCTTCAAATGTTGAACTTCTTGAATCTGCAGCAGTCGGGACCTTCCTTTCCTTGATTTTGATGTCTCCTGCTCTGATACCACTGATGGAGAGTGTTAATCTCCAAAAGAACAACCTACTCTTGTGATTAGAGCACCTCTATACCAAGAGTAAGTCAAAACCTTCACTAAATTAGAGGTCCAATCTCCAAATTATCAAAATTGAGAAAATCTGTGAAGAAGATAAAACACAGAAAAGTCTGTTGCACTATTTCCTCACATTGACCTATCAAATGTGTAAAGTTTTTGATGAAACTTTGTACGAATCATCTCCTAGAGATTGCGCATCACCTCCAAGTTGAATTACTTCAAAAGCTTCAGTATAACTTGAGAAATCAACTTCACAAGTTACCTATGTCAAAATCTGTACTTCTGAGAAGTCGATTTGACACCCCTAACTTCTTAACTTTGGTTCTCACAACGTCGAACCCGTTTTACAAAATGCTTCTAGCCATAAGTAGCTTATCTTTCAACTTAAAGATTAAGCCCTCACTCATGCAAAACTTTAAACTGTGCTAGGAGAAATGATCAAAACATTAACTTCGAAATCTGCGCCTATTTTAGGAACCTGTGAACACACTTCACATATGAATGTTCCTACACTTAATTCTCTAAGCCTGATTGCAATTAGAAGCTAAAACTTTGTACAGAGGTCAAGCACCTTCCAACTTAGACTTGTACGAAAGCATTTCATGATTGATCTACTGTAGAAGGAGAACACGCAGAAACATCGAGCGCAAGATTTTCAATTACTCAGAAAAATTTACAACTGAGTAATGAGAGCTAACTCAACTAACTTTTCTCTATCTCATGGCTTCTAACTTCCTCAATCTTGGCTTCTAACTCTTGTCACATATGCTCTCATACATGCCCGGACTTTTCTCAAAGTATTTATAGATAATTTGTACAAGATTCTTACTCAAACAAAGATCTAAGTCACCTATGACTATACTAATGTACATATGTGTACACTTCTCTTATGCTCTGAATATGTCTTTCTTCCAAGCTTCAATAGTTGATCCTTCCTTCACTCTTTAACCTTCCAAGCCTTCAATTGGTGATTGATCTGCACCAACATATGTCAATTGAATCTCTTTGCTAAGTAACTTCTCTCTCACATAGTGGTAATGAACCTCTATGTGTTTGGTTCTAGCATGATAAATTGGATTTGCTGCAAGATGAAGAGAGCTAGTGTTATCTCCAAAGATAATAGGTGGTCTTGTATGTAGACCTAACTCTGTATATAGAAGTTTCAACCAGATAGCTTCTTGAGTTGCATTGGCAAGCCCTCTATACTCTGCTTCAGTGGATGATCATGCCACTGTAGGTTGCTTCTTGGCTGACCAAGAAATGGGCTTATCTCCTGCAAAACAAATGTAACCTGAGGTGCTTCTCCTATCATCCTTGCATCCTGCCCAATCTGCATCTGAGTAAACTTTTATGTCAATATCTGATGTATAAGGAAAATACAAACCATGACTTTGTGTTCCCTTCAAATACTTCATGATCTTCTTTGCTGCCTCTAGGTGAGGTACCCTTGGTTTGTGCATGAATTGACTAAGCACACTTACTCCATATGCTATGTCAATTCTTGTCAAGGTAGCATAGTTCAAACTACCTACCATACTTTGGTATCCTGTAATGTCTTTGATTTCTTCCCCTTCATGAGCACTTAGCTTTTGGTTAACCTCCATTGGAGTAGTAGATACCTTAGCATCCTGCAAACCAAACTTCTTGACCATATCCTGTACATACTTCTTTTGAGTGATGTAGATACCTGAATTTGTGTAGACCAATTCAAGACCTAAGAAGTACTTTAATAGTCCAAGATCACTGATCTTGAATTCTTTCATCATCTGTCCTTTGATGTGTCTAATCCCATTGACATCATTGCCTGTAATGATGATGTCATCAACATAAACACATAAGTAGATTACCTCTGTACTACTTCTCTTTATGAATAGAGAAGTGTCTGCTTTGCTCATCACAAATCCTTGGTCTAGGAGTTAGGTGGTCAATCTGTAATTCCATGCTCTAGGTGCCTGCTTTAAACCATACAGAGCCTTCTTCAACTTACAAACATGATGTACCTTTTTTTGGATCTTCATAGCCAGGTGGTTGTGACATGTAGACTTCTTCAGATATCCATCCATTCAAGAATGCATTCTTCACATCCAATTGATACATGTTCCTATTCTTGGATGCAGCTACACTCACCAATATTCTGATAGTTGGCATCTTGGCCACAGGAGAAAATGTCTCCTCATAATCAATGCCTTGGGTTTGTGCAAAACCCTTGGCTACCAACCTAGCTTTGTACCTGTTTATTGTTCCATCTGAATTCTTCTTTAGTTTGTAGATCCATCTGGATCCTATCACCTTCATAGAGTCCTTCTTGGGTACCAAGTCCCAAGTATCACTTTCCTTGAGAGCTTCTATCTCTTCATCCATGGCTTCTCTCCATTCTGGTTTTGTAATTGCTTCTTCATAGGTACCTGGTTCTTCATTCAACAAGTCTTTTGCAAGATATACAGAATGTTTAGTTACAAGTGATGTGTCATACCCAAATCTGATAGGCTTCTTCTTTTCTCTTTGAGATCTCCTCATTGCTTGAGTAGAAGTTTCTGGCTTATCCTCTAATTGCTTCATTTTCATCTTTCCTTTGGACTTCCAAGCCTTGAACTCTTCAAGGTTTATTGTATCATCATCTGAGCTTGAATCTTCTTGCTGAGTTGGCTCTTCCTTGGTAAGCTTTGGAAAATCTTCTTCCATGTCATAGGGTAGACTCACTTTCCTGCATTCATTCTCATACCAAGAGTCATTTTCATCAAATATGACATCTCTGCTTACCTTGAATCCTTTGTTTGTGGGGTTGTAGAATCTGTATCCCTTTTGGTTCAAATCATAACCAATGAGGATACATTTTTCAGCCTTGGGATCTAGCTTTCCTCTTACCTGTGAGGGAATATGCACATATGCTACACAACCAAAGATTTTGCAATGATCCAGAGAGGGTCTCTTACCATGCCAAGCTTCATATGGTGTCATGCCATCAAGTGATTTAGATGGCAACCTATTGATGAGATAAGTGGCAGTGGATACACTCTCTGCCCATAGGTAATTTGGCAACTTTTTCTCATTAAGCATAGACCTAGCTGTTTCTACTATAAGTCTATTCCTTCTTTCTGCTACCCCATTTTGTTCAGGTGAATATCTTGTAGTGATCTCCCTTTTGATGCCTCTTTCCTGCAAGAAATCTTCAAACTCATTGGAGAAGTACTCTCCTCCACCATCTGACCTTAGCCTCTTCAAGCTTCTACCTGTTTGATTTTCAACAAGTGCAAGATACCTCTTGAAACAATTAAATACTTCATCTTTGTGCTTCATAAAGTATAAAATGGTCCACCTGCTATAGTCATCAATGAAGGACACATAATACCTTGAACCAAAAGTGGAAGGGTCCTTGCTAGGTCCCCAAACATCTGTGTGTACCAAGTCTAGGTAGTCTTCATGTATGAAACCTTTCCTTGAGTAGGGTAATCTGTGAGACTTACCAAATTGACATGATCCACATTTGTAAATCATGTGTTGTTTGGATACATTAGGTATCCCAAGCACACATTGATCCCTGCACATTTGCTTTAGAGTTCTTTCACCTATGTGCCCTAATCTCTTATGCCATATTTCTAACTCTGAAAGTGTCTGATCCTTATAATTATACAAAGCAATATTCTTGGTGTCTTCTAGCTCAAATGTAAATAATCTACCTGATTTCTCCCCTTTGGCTATCCTTCTGAATCCATGTTTTGGATCCTCCACATATGCTCCATGTTGTGTGAATCTGACCTGCAAACCTTTCTCCACAATCTGACCAACACTCATTAGATTCTTAGTTATTGTTGGTACATAGAGTACCCTGCTTAATAGATTCTGATTACCATCACATGTCTTCACATTTCCAATTTTGATAACAGAGTGTTTAGTGTCATCACCTGTTTGTACCTGATGTTTGCCCTTGGGCTCTTCCAAATCAAAAAGTAGTGCCACATTGCCAGCTACATGGTTAGAACATCCTGAGTCAATATAAAATAAATGATCATCATTTGTACCTATCTTGGAGGTCATATTCATGATCAATAGGGAGTCATCTTGCTCCTCTGTGTAATTGTTGTAGTCTCTTCTATTTCTGAATCCACCTTGGTAGTTTCCATTGTGGTTGTTGTTGTAGTTGTTGTTGTATTGGTTGTTGTATCCATTGTAGCTTTGATGTTGGTTGAATCTGCCTCTCCCTTGAGAGTATCCACCTCTTGAGTAGCCTCTTCCTCTCTGATTTTTGTAGTTCTTGTAGCATTCATCTGTGGTATGATTGGACAATCCACAGATGTTGCAAGGTGATGAGTTGTAGGGTCTCCCCCTACCTGACTTACCTCCTCTGCCTCTTCCTCTTGATGACCTACCTCTCCCTGCATAATTAGCTTGAGAGGTAGAGCCTTCTTCATCCTGTTTCTTCTTGCCTTTATCTTTAATCTTCTTATCAGTATAGAGAGCAGAGGGGTTATTACCTTTTGATTGATCTCCAGCCTTTGTAAACTTTGCTTCATGTGTAAATAGTTGGCCCATAAGTGTTGTGAGATCAGGGGTATGCATGTCCATATAGAGGTCCATTGCAGTGGTGAAACTTTCCCACTTATCATTTGCCTTGAGTCCATTTGTCACTTGCCTGACTATTTGCTCTTCTTCAATCTCCTCTCCAATGCTTGCTAGTTGGTCTGCCACATCTTTGATCTTTGTCACATACTCTGAGACTGATTGCTTGGGCTGCTTCCTAAGGGTTGTGAACTCAATCCATAATTGATTCTTCCTAGCCCTTGTGTTGGAAGAAAAATAGTTTGACAAGGTTTCCCAAGTCTCTTGGAAAGTCTTACAATTCCTTACATGTGGTAAAAGAAAATCAGATATAGAGTTTAAGAGATAGGACCTTGCCAAAGCATCCTTTGCACACCATTGGTTGAGCCTTTCATGTTCATCCTTTGTAGGTAGTCCTCTAGTCTTGAATGAGGGCAACTCCTCATCCCCTGATATGTATCCAAATAGACTTCTCCCTTGTAGATAGGTCTTCATTCTCAATGACCAAGCCTGATAATTGTTTCTATCCAATTTGTCAATGAAGGAAGGGAAACCATCACCCATGTTTACCTTATTTGCTCTGATACCACTGTTGGAAGTGATGGTTGGATGCACTCAGGAAATCAGTTGGTGCTGCAAAACCTGCTTCACACCTGCCCTCTTTTCTCTTCAGATATGCTTAGTACACTTGCTTAGCTTCCAAATGACACAAAGAAACCATATATGTACTTTGAAAATGTTTTGGTTAATGATCAACCCAAAACAGATAACTTGGTACTTCAAGAATCAAGAAAAACTTTCTATTCCTGTAGTGATACCTGCTCAGACTTTTACTCAGTGTGTCCAGCACACTTAAAATTGGAACAATTCCTTTTGGGAGTATTAAAGTACCTTAGTAAGCTACCAAGCACAAGTGGAATCACTTCAATTGATAAACTATGCACTAAGAAATAAGTTTAGCAAACTTATAATCACCCCCGACTTTTTAGGAACTCTGCAGACACAGACCAGTGTGTACTTCGAATCAGATTTCTCCCAAATGGCTGAATGAAATCCTTTGAAATTTTGTATGCTTGTAGTAGACCTTGAGCTGGTTCCAATGAGCTATAGATCTCTTGATTTGGTTCAGTAGATCCTGAGATATGCTCCTTTGACGTTGACAGACTTGGAGAAGTTAACACAGAGAACCAGAATTGA
>MU260424.1:45000-50000 GCA_020310875.1 Ceratopteris richardii
TATCTATCTATCTATCTATCTATCTATCTATCTATCTATCTATCTATCTATCTATCTATCTATCTATCTATCTATCTATCTATCTATCTATCTATCTATCTATCTATCTATCTATCTATCTATCTATCTATCGATCTATCTATCTATCTATCTATCTATCTATCTATGGATCTATCGATCTATCTATATATCTATCTATCTATCTATCTATCTATCTATCTATCTATCTATCTATCTATCTATCTATCTATCTATCTATCTATCTATCTATCTATCTATCTATCTATCTATCTATCTATCTATCTATCTATCTATCTATCTATCTATCTATCTATCTATCTATCTATCTATCTATCTATCTATCTATCTATCTATCTATCTATCTATCTATCTATCTATCTATCTATCTATCTATCTATGTATCTATCTATCTATCTATCTATCTATCTATCTATCTATCTATCTATCTATCTATCTATCTATCTATCTATCTATCTATCTATCTATCTATCTATCTATCTATCTATCTATCTATCTATCTATCTATCTATCTATCTATCTATCTATCTATCTATCTATCTATCTATCTATCTATCTATCTATCTATCTATCTATCTATCTATCTATCTATCTATCTATCTATCTATCTATCTATCTATCTATCTATCTATCTATCTATCTATCTATCTATCTATCTATCTATCTATCTATCTATCTATCTATCTATCTATCTATCTGTCTATCTATCTATCTATCTATCTATCTATCTATCAATCTTTCTATCTATCTATCTATCTGTCTATCTGTCTATCTGTCTATCTCTCTATCTATCTATCTATCTATCTATCTATCTATCTATCTATCTATCTATCTATCTATTGATGGAGAGTGTTAATCTCCAAAAGAACAACCTACTCTTGTGATTAGAACACCTCTATACCAAGATTAAGTCAAAAACTTCCACTAATTTAGAGGATCAATTACTAACTATCAAAGGATTAACAAATGTGTGAAGAAGATGAAACACAGAAAAGTCTGCTGCACTATTTCTCCACATTGACCTATCAAACATGTAAAGTTTTTTATGAAACTTTGTACGAAGTATCTCCTAGAGATTGCGCACCTCCTCCAAGTTGAATTACCTCAAAAGCTTTAGTATAACTTGAGAAATCAACTTCACAAGTTACCTATGTCAGAAACTGTCATTCAGAACAGTCAATTTTACACCTGCAACTTTTAAGACTTGGTTCTCCTTGAATAGAACCCGTTTAAGCAAATGCTTCTAGCCATGAGTAGCTTATCTTTCAACTTAAAGATTAAGTCCTTACTCATGCAAAACTTTAAACTGTGCTGGGAGAAATGATCAAAACATTAAGTTCGAAATCTGTGCCTGTTTTAGGAACCTGTGAATACACTTCACATATGAATGTTCCTACACTTAATTCTCTAAGCCTGATTACAATTGGAAGCTAAAACTTTGTACAGAGGTCAAGAAACTCTAAACTTAGACTCGTACAAAAGCATTTCACAATTGATCTACTGTAGAAGGAGAAGACTCAGAAACATCGGGCGCAATATTTTTGATTACTCAGAAAAATTTACAGTTGAGTGATGAGAGAAAACTCAACTAACTTTTTCTCTATCTCATGACATCTAACTTCCTCATTCTTGACTTCTAACTATTTTCACATATGCTCTCATACTTGCCCCGACTTTTCTCAAAGTATTTATAGATAAATTTGTACATGATTCTTACTAAACAAAAGATCTAAGTCAGCTATGACTATACTAATGTACATTTGTGTACACTTCTCTTATCCTCTGAATGTAATCTTCTTCCAGACTTTAAGAATTGATTCTTCCTTCATCCTTTAATCTTCCAGGCCTTCAATTGGTGATTGATCTGCACCAACAGCTCCCCCTCAATCATCAATTGAGGTTTTCTCTGTCTTCTTTATACTTGCCATGTCTTTGAACCTTTGCAACTTAGGTCCATCCAAGCTCTTTGTCATCATATCTGCCACTTGCTCTTTTGTTGGAGTGTACATCACTTCAATCTCTTTATCTAGTACCTTTTCCCTCAAGAAATGATACTGAATCTCTATATGCTTAGTCCTGGCATGAAAAACAGGGTTAGCTGCCAAATACAAAGAACTCATATTGTCTCCAAAAATTATTGGAATACTATGATCAATCTCAAAACTTTTCATCAAGGTCTTCAACCATATCACTTGAAATCCACATTCATTCAAGAACTTGACCAATCTGTAATTCCAAGCTCTTGGGGCTTGCTTCAACCCATATAAAGCTCTCTTGAGCTTACACACATAATCTGATCCAATTGATTCCATGAAGCCTTCTGGTTGCTCCATATATACTTCATCTACAATGTATCCATTTAGAAATGCATTTTTCACATCCAATTGTGATAATTTCCATCCTTTACAAGCAGCAATAGCAATCAATGTCCTAATTGTAGACATCTTAGCAACAGGACTAAAGGTTTCATCATAATCTACCCCATAAGTTTGGGCATAGCTAGACACCTTACCATCTGCAAACCTCTTTGTTTTATATACCCACTTACATCCAATGACCTTCTGATTCTTTGGTCTTGGTACTAGTTCCCAAGTTTCATTTTCAAGTAGAGCATCATACTCTTCCTGCATTGCCTTCTCCCAATTCTGTTTACCTTTGGCTTCTTCATAAGTGGTTGGATCTTCTTCTGTTTTCACAATGTAGGCATAATCTTTTGTTGTTAGGAAAGATGTATCATAACTATACCTTATAGGTTCTTTCCTTTCTCTTGTAGATCTTCTGATTTCTGCACTTCTCGAAGTTTCAGCCTCATTTGATTCTGGATCAAACCTTGGCCCTTCTTCTACATGATCTTGCACTCTACTTCTAGAGTCAACTTCATCAACAATTTCTTCACATACTTTTACCTTTGCCTTTCCTTTCCTTTGAATTTCTTCAACACCTGCAAACTCATTTGGTGATCCTGTATACCATATATTTTGCTCATCAAATGTCACATCTTTAGTAACAAGAAATTTCTTTGTGGATGGACTCCACAACCTGTAACCCATCTGTCTATCATCATATCCAATAAACACATACTTCTCTGCTTTTGGTTCTAGCTTATGTCTTAATTGTGAAGGAACATAAGCATATGCAATACATCCAAATACTTTACAATGATCAAGAGTAGGCTTCTTACCCCACCATGCTTCATAAGGGGTTCCTCCATCCAAAGCTTTGCAAGGCAACCTATTCACAAGATATGTTGCAGTGTTAATGGCTTCTGCCCATAAGTAATTTGGACAATTCTTTTCCTTCATCATGGCTCTTGCAAACTCTACAAGAGTCCTATTCCTCCTTTCTGCTACTCCATTCTGTTGAGGGGAGTACCTGCAAGTTACTTCTCTTTTGATACCTGCATTCCACAAATAATCATCAAACTCTTTAGAGAAATACTCTCCCCCTCCATCTGATCTTAATCTCTTGAGCTTTTGCCCTGTGATCCTTTCTGCATAGGCATGGAAATGTTTGAATGTCTTGAAAACTTCTGATTTATCCTTGATTACATACAAAGTAATCCACCTGGTTGCATCATCAACAAACAACACATAATATCTGGATCCATTTATGCTATAGTCCCTTGAGGGACCCCATACATCTGTATGAACCAATTCAAGCATATTTGAATACTTATACCCTGATTTGTTATAAGAACTCTTATGTGCTTTACCTAATTGACAAGCTTCACACTTGTACACCATATGTTGCCCTTCAATATTTGGCAATCCAAGCACCATCTGATTCTTTGACATCTCCTTTATAGCTCTCTCATTGAAATGACCTAGCCTTTTATGCCATAGGTCTAATTCAGATACCTTTTGATTTCCATAGGTAAATAATGCATGTCCCACATTACCTTGGACTTTGAGAGTGAACAATCTTCCTTCCTTTTTACCTGCAATTATGTTTCTATATCCCTGATTTGGATCTTGTACATAAACACCATCATTTGTGAATCTTACCTCATATCCTTTCTCCACAATTTGCCCTACACTTATCAAATTTTTAGGAATAGTAGGAACATAAAGTACCTTGCTCAGAAGTGTACTTCCACTCTTTGTCTTCACTGATCCAATGCTCTCCACTTTATGTTTGGTATTGTCACCTGTCTGAACTGTATGTCCATTCACCCTTGCTTCCATATCAGTCATCAAAGATAGATTCCCACTCAGATGGTTGCTGCACCCTGAGTCAATATAAAACACTCTTTGATCTTCTCCCATTGATTCATGAGTTGCATTCAAGATAAGAGTCATGTCATCCTTCTGATCTGATGCATAATTGTAATAATTATTGTTGTAGGACTGAGATTGGAAGTTTCTTCCACCTCCTCTACCATATGATGTCCTACCTCCTCTTCCTCTGAAATTGCCTCTTTGGTTTCTGCCTCCTCTACCTCTTTGATTATAATTCTGATTATTGCTTCCACCATTTTGATTGTTATACCAACAATCATTTGCCAAATGATTTGTTCTGCCACAAATCCAACAAGCTTTAGTATTATCTTTGTTCTTACCTCCTCTTCCTTTACCTCTGAAATTCATCTTTCCTTTTGTGAAGTTAGCTTGATTTGAATTCCCTTCATCATCATTTGATTGCTTTCCCTTGCCATTCTTTTTCTTGTCCTTGGAGTACATAGCTTGACTTGTACTTCTATCATTGTCTCCTTTAAGATCCTGCTCAAAGGTTAGCATGTGTCCTAGCAATTGATTAAGATCAGGAGTAAAGTGATCAAGTGACAATTCTATGGACAATATAAAAGGCTTCCACTTCTCATCTCCTCTCAAACCTGTAAGTATTTGTCTTACCAACTTTTCCTCTTCAATGTCTTCATCCACTGCTCCCAAGCTATCTGCAATATCTTTCATTCTTGCCACATAATCTGAAATTGATTATGAGCTCTTCTTCTTGAAGGTTGT